>CM057452.1:938762500-938955000 GCA_016271365.2 Neoceratodus forsteri | reverse complement strand
ACGAGTTCCGACTTGGCTCCGTTAGAGAGGAGACCGGTCTGAGAGCAACCTAGAGGGCCAGAACTCTGGACCGCCCCACCTCCGCTCTGGAGGGGTTGCAGTCAGCCCGCCATCTGGGTAGGGGTACACCCGGACCCTTCGGCGCCACAGGAATGCTGCTGAGAAGAGGCTGAAGGGTATGGCCTGGAACTCATAAAGAGATCCCCCCGCTCTTGAAGCGGAGGAGTCTCCCAAGAAACGGACGGATCGAAGTGTGAAGAATACGTCCTGGAGGTCCAGGAAATAGAGCCACACGCCTCGTTCCGAGGATGGGATATCTGAGTCAGAGTGACCATCCCGAAGGTCCGAGACCTTAAGAAGCTGTTCAGGTCGTGCGGGTCAAGGATGGGGCGCAAGCCCCCCGTCCGTTTGGGGACCAGGAAAAACCTGGACACAAACCCCGGGTCGGAAGGAGGATCCGCCACCTTCCTGATCACCTCTTTTTCGAGGGGCAGGGCAAAATCGGCTCGGTGGGCCGACAGCGAGGCTGCGGACCCCGTGGCCCCCCGAGGGGCGACGGCTCGAATGGGTGGGGCCTGCTTGAAATACAGAGGCAGGCCCCTTCCCTAGCACCTCCAACACCTAGCGGTCCGTGGTGATAGTGGACCAGGCGGAGGAAGGGCGGAGCCATCTCCCAACGGGGGGACCTGGGTAGGGGTGACGAGGCCGGGGGCAGCGCCCTCAGCCTGTCACTGAGCAGGCTTGGAGGAGGGACTGGCCGAGGGAGCTCCTGAGCCTTTACCTCCTTGCTTCCCCTTAGAGGAAGCCGCTGGCTTGGGGTCAGGATGCCAAGCGGAAGCCTGTCGGCCCTCATGCTGCTGTTGATGGGCCGGTCGTGCCGCAGGAGCCGAAGGGGCTTACGCAAAGGTTGCCCGTGGCCCTTGTCCCTCTGGGCGGGGGTGACCGAGTCCAGAGTGGCATTGGACTTCTCGGTCCCTTGGAGGTGACCATCCACTCCAGGGCCGAAGAGGTCAGTCCCCAAGAAGGGGATGTCCGCCAACTTGTGCTGGGTATCCGTCGAGAAGGTGGATATCCTCAGCCATGCCCTGTGGCACATGGCCACCGCGGCCGCTACTGACCTGGCACAGGAATCACCAATATCCAAAGCAGTCTGAAGCTGCTGCTTCGCCACCGCCCTACCCTGGTCCCGCACCCGCCGGACCGTGGTCCGCAGGTCGGCCAGGAGATGAGGGAGCACCTCATCCAGGGAGCCCAAGAGGGCGTGGCAGAAATGTGCCATCAGTGCAGCCGAGCTGGCCTGTCGGAGGCCTAGGGAGGACGCGGCATAAACTTGCGCCCAACATAGTCCATCCTTTTGGACTCTTTGTCGGGGGGCCTATCCACATCCCGAGCGTTCACAGAATGCTGGAAGACATTATTGGTAACTAACCCCTCAGCGGAGGGGTGCTCCGAAAAACTGGGAAAAGAATTGATAGGGACAGAATACTTCCTGGCCATCCTGGCCGAGGGCGCAGGACAGGAAGTAGGCTGCTGCCAAAGCTCCAAGGCTGGGCCGACGATGGCCTCAGCCACCGGGAAGGCCTCCGAGGGTGAACCCCCTCGGTCTAGGATCTCCATCAGGGGATAAGAGGCCCGTTTGGACACGGGTTCGAGTTGCATCCCGGTGAACTCCGAGATGAGCCTAAGCAGACCCAGAAAGGACGATGGGCTGTCGTCCACAGACCGGTCCAGGGAGGACTCCGGGCCCTCCCGTCTGGGGAACACGGAGGAGTCGTCGGACTCTGAAGGGTCTGCAAAGAGCTGCCTCAGGCCTGAGTCACTCTTCACCCGCCGAGCGGGAGTGAGGGTGACCGACAACCTGCGGGACAGGTCGTGACCCAACCGAGGTTCCACCATAATCGATTGGGCAGCAAGATTTGGTCGAACAACCAGCCCAGAAGTGGGCACCTCGACTGCAGCGAGCAGTTGCATCGGCCGTTCCAGCGGCAGCTGCTTGATAGATGGGGAATGAATCGGAGTAGATTGATTCCCGGACAACAGCAACTGCTGCCACATGAACTCCTCATAACGTCAACGCCATCTGCATCGAAGCCTCTCCTCATCCGAGGAGGGAGACGAGGAAGAACAGTGTTGCCACTTAACTCGGTGCCCTGACCGAGACCGCCGAAGTCGGCGAGAGCAGTTTAACCGAGAAGAGGACCCAGAACGAGACCCAGATCCTCGGCGAAACCAAGGGTGGGTCCGGGAAGGAGTGGGGGACACCCACTCTTCCCTCGGCTCGGACACAATGACAGAGGACTGCCGCCCGGAAGGCGCAGGCAGAACCTCGGCCTCCACCGGGGAAACCGGCGAAGGGTTGACGGCTCTTGCAGTCGACTGCCCGGGTGATGGGTCAAGAGAAAACTCGACAACGTCGACGGGAGTCTTGGCCAGCTGGCCTGACGGGGACACCGTGAAGCCAATGGCCTGAGCCGCAACCTCGACCGAAGTCGAAGGTCGGCAGACAGGGGAAAGGGACCTCTCCTGCTCCCACAAACGCCAACGATGGGACTTACCCTGCGACTCCCTTGGCCTGGGCTGAGAGGCAGGTCCCGATGGCCCCCTCTCCCTTCGTGGAAAGGGACTGGTGAAGCTCCTTGAATGAAGCCAAATGAGAGGAACTCAAAGAGAGCGGGATAAAGGCCACGACCGAGGAGGAGGGGGATGCAGCCTTGGCCGCCGCAGCCTCCAGGGAGGTAGAGAGATCGAGCTGCTCAGCCAAGATAGCCGACGTGGACACCGCCCGACGAGCCTCTAAAGATTTTACTGGCGTGGAAAAATCCTTGGGGCGCCCAAGCCCCAAACGGGCCGCACAATCCTCCAGGACGTTGGTCGAAAGGGCGCAGCACAATTCGCAAACTTGCGGATCATGGTCCAAGTCGAGGCAGTAAACGCACATGGAGTGCGGATCAGTCCTGGAGATATTCCACCTGCCCGGGTGCCTCCGAGAGCCGGGAAACGAATTGTCCATCGCAGCCGCGAGGGAAAGAAGACCGAAGTTTTAGAAAACTTCAAAACTAAATTCGGATGAACCGAATAATCAGGAACCAGTCGAAAAATGCAGAGCACTAAGGAGGGAACCTGAGCTTCCAAACGGTAAGGAAGATCAGGCGTCATGGGGCAGAGCCGAGAGTTTTACCACCTGGGTGGGTGGGAGGAGCCAGCTTGAAGACCTTCCGGCAAGATTTAAAGCGGCAAGGAACCTGCCAGATAGTGTGGATGAACAACATATCCATGTCCCTAGAAACACTGGATCTCTGCAGCAACAATGCACGGTTCAGTAAAGCGTTTTGGAGCCATCAAAAATCTACTTTTCAGTAGCAGCCGCATGAAAAATAACTTGACACACTATGGTGGACCTCAAAAAGGGAACTGCCACACACTGATAGGAGGGATTAATGAATCAGTGAGTTTGCAGGTCACTTTTAAGGAGCTCAGCGTACTCAAACTGCTGGTCATTAAGCCAACTGAAGTTGAAATCACCAACCATTATAAGGTCCCTTGAAGGAGAGAGATGACCAATCCCAATAGTCATTTGATCAAGACCACTCAGGCTACCCTTGGGGAAATTATAAACACACCCCATATACAATTTATTGCTTGCCCCGAGGGTCAGTTCTGTAATAATCCATGCCAGAGAAGAGTCAGCAGACTCACTGGAAGAAGGAAAGAAATGGTTAGGTGATCTTTGAAATACAACAGCACTCCACCATCTTTTTTCTTCCCTGGTCTATCATGCTTGAAGAGGATATAGCCCCTGATTTGACAGGTAGAGTTTGGAATGGAAGGCTTCAGCCATGAATTGGAATGCCTAGGACATCAGGGTTGTAGAAGGCTGTCCAGGCTTCTAATTCATGAAATTTGGAGAGAAGGCTACAAATGTTCAAATAGGCAATCCTTAGCCCATGGCTATTTTCCTAAAGGAAATTAGTGTGATTTAGTGGGGCAAAAGTTGGACCAGGGTTAGATTCAATATCTCCTCCTAGTAAGAGTAGTAGTAGGGGAGTCAAAGGATTATTACGGTGTTGCCCAGAAAGTGGCTGAGGTGCGATACTCAGGGAGAAAATAAAGGCACCCAGAAAGCAGCAGTTTCTTTTCCAGGCAAGCAAGGCAAGATAAGGGGTGAGATAGAAAATACTTGGCGGGGGGGGTGTGAGGCAACTCACCTGAGTGGAGGAAGAGTAGAGATTTTGGGCTGTGAGGTCTTTGGCTAGAATGTGGGCACGAGTCACATACAAACATGAGGCCCAGAAGGAAGGAGAATATAGTGGTTACGGTCCCTGCTGGATGCATCGTAGGATGGAGTCAGCGCTACCAATACCGAGGCGACAAAAATAGGAACTAAGGATGTAGACTCAAAACAAAAGAGACCCCCCCCCCCGTATTCCCTTCTGTCTCACCCCTTATCTTGCCTTGCTTGCCTGCCTGCCTGGAAAAGCAGGAATCGGGAGGTTCCTCTGAGTACTGTTGCAGAAGAGAGAACCAAACTTGCCTGGGTCAGAAGGGAGCGATGAGAATCATAGGGGCCCCTTTTGAGCTGAGCTTGTGCAGGATCCTCAAAATCAACGGAATTGGGGGAAAAGCATAGACGAATCTGCCCTTCCAGTCGAGAGACAGAGCGTCTCTCCAGAGCTGCCTGCGCCCTGGAGCGAGTGAGCAAAAGGTGGGCAGTTTTGCGTTTAGTGGGGACACGAACAGGTCGACCTGAGAGGTTCCCCAACGTAGGAAGATGCCATCTGCTATTTCCTGGTCCAATTCCCACTCGTGAAGCTGTGCCGAGGATTGGCTCAAGTGATCTGCCAACGAACTCTCTACCCCGGGACGTGACCGCCGTGAGGTGAAGGTTGTACGCCATTCCCAGACCCATTGTTTCCTAGACAAAGTGGCAGGAACAAGCCCCCGTTTGTTGAGGTACCAGACTACACTTATGTTGTCGGTCTGGATGGCCAGGTGACTGGGAAGCAGAAAGGAGTGTAACGCTTGAAGAGCGTATAACACCGCTCTGAGCTCGAGCACGTTGATGTGAAGTGTCTGCTCGAGTAAGGACCACGAGCTCTGGGTGCGCTGGGATCCCAGATGAGCTCCCCAACCTTCACCCGAGGAGTCCGTTGTCAGGGTTTGGGAGGAAGGCAGAAGGGAACTCCCTGACAAAGGTTCTCCTGAACCAACCACCAGAGCAAATCCTTTATCATCGGGTTCGAGACTAGTACCTCTTGGTCCAAGTCGTCTACCAATTGATCCCACTGAGACCGAAGAGTCCACTGAGAGATTCTCATGTGGAGCCGAGCGCACGGAACTGTCGGAATTGCAGCCGCCATGAGCCCCAGGAGGCGAAGGACCGACCTGGCAGGGATCCGCCTACGAGAGGACAAGAAGCTTGCCTGAGCCTGGAGTGTGGCCACCCTGTCTGGGGGTAGAAAGGCCATACCGGTGGTCGTGTTCAGAATTGCCCCGATGAACTGGAGGCGTTGAGATGGGATCAAATGGGATTTGGCCTGGTTGATGGTAATACCCAGGCTGGTAAAGACCTGCCTCGTAAGACAAAGGGAACGCAGGAACTCCTCCCTGGATGGGGCTGCCAGGAGCCAATCGTCCAGGTACGGGAAAACCTGCACTCCCTGGGTACACAGGTCGGCCGCCACCACCGACAGGCATTTGGTGAATACTCGGGGGGCCGAGGAAAGACCAAATGGGAGGGCCTTGAACTGGCAGTGGTCCCCCTGGAAAGCAAACCGGAGGTATTTGTGGTGGAAAGGGCGGATAAGGATATGCAGGTACGCGTCCTGCATGTTCAGAATGCACAGCCACAGTCCCGGCCGAAGGAAGGGCAGGAGACTCTGTAAGGAGAGCATCCTGAACCTTTTGTGCTCCACGAACAGATTTAGAGAGCTGAGGTCCAGAATGGGCCTCATGTCTCCTGTCTTCTTGGGGACCAGGAAGAAGTGGGAGTAGAAACCCATCCCCCGAAGAGGGGGAGGGACGGGTTCTATTGCCTCCTTCAACAGAAGGGAGGAGATTTCTTCCTGAACCTTGAGAAGATGTTCGGGGGAGTAAGACGACCTGGGGGGGGGGGGTCGGTTCTGAAGAAACTCTATGGTGTGGCCCTCTGCTATGAGCTGGAGGACCCGAGCATCAGTAGTGATCCTCTCCCAACCCGGCAGATGAAGGGAGAATCTCCCGCCTACCGGTCCCTCTGGATCGACCAGAGGCTGTGGGAGAGGGAGGGAGTCAGGAGGTGTGGGGCAACGCTGCGGCTGGAGCTCCCGCAGCCCGTATGGGTGTGGGGGGGTCTCGCAGCCAGAGGGGCCCGGTGTTTGTTAGCCCGCTTTCCTTGTGGTTTCGCCTTAGGCTGTGCGTGACGGCAAAAGGAACGACGCTGTGCTTGCGGGGCTCTGTACATGAAGTCAACCTCCTTGAGAGCAGTGCCCTTCTCTCTCAGTCCGGTAATGATGTCCTTGACATCACCACCGAACAAAACTGAACCTCGGAAGGGGGTGTCCTGAATGGCGGATTGTACCTCCGAGGCCAAACCTAACACCCGAAGCCAGGCATGTCGCCGCAGACTCACGGCGAACGCCAAACTTCATCCAGAAGCGTCCACTGCGCCGTAGTAGTAGCGCGGCATGTGACTACTGGCCGAGCGTGTGGAGTGGACTAGGTCTACCACTCCTGTTTAGTCTGGAACTGAGGAAGGGTGTCCAACTTGGCTTCCACCTTGCTAAGGATAGCCTTCTGGTAATCCCTCATGTAAGCCACATAGTTCAAGGCTCTGATACCCAGAGTGGAAGAAGAAAACCTTCTTGCCATGCTGGTCCAGAAGGCGGGATTCTTTATTGGGTGGGGACGAGCTCAGGTGTTTTGGGTTAGCCAAACGGCCATGGGCGGCGCTGATCACAACCGAATCAGTCTTGGGGTGTGACGAAAGAAAGTCAATCCCCTCAGGAGCCTGATACAGTCTAACTGCCTTCCAAGGAAGGGGGGCTAAAGCCGATGGTTGTTTCCAGATAGTGGAGACTAGGTCGACGTGAGGCTCGATCCAGGGTGGAACTAACGTGGGAGTGACCTCGGGCAAATCCAAATGGGCAGCTAGCTTCTGCCTCTGTGGATCCGACTCCAGAGATTTCCACTGATGAAGAACCTGGATTTTTCGTAGCAACTCTGTAAATGAGGGATCCTCCGGAGGGGACTTCAGAGGAGTCCTGGGCCTGGGCTTGTCAGGAGTGCAAGGCTCGTCCGGATCGGAGCTATCATCGGAGTCATCCGATGAGTCAGAAGAAGCAGGAGGAGGTGAAGACTCCTCCCGACTCGGGGGAGGAACACGGCCCCTAGGGGGCAAGGTGCCACCCCCAGTCTTAGACCCCATAGCAATGTCTCTGGGGTTGGGGGGGAGTGGTCTCTCGCCCCCAGCGACGGGGATCCGGGACCGGGTCCATTGTCGGAAGGCGTCTCTCCACCTCCCTGGTAAGCTTAGCCTTGTCCTCTGCCCACCAAGAAGCCAGAGTCTCCCTCAGATCCACCTGCGGCTGAGGGGGCGGTGGAGAAGGGGGATATGGATACTGGAGGTATCTGCCGCCCGACGGCGGGAAGCCCGGCGTTGGGTACTGAGGCACCAGGTACTGCGGCGCCAGGTACTGCGGTGCCGGATAAGACGGCGTAAGATCCGGCATCAGGGTCTCTACCGGGGTAGAAGGTCCTGGAACAGGCCCTGCAGGCTGGCCCGGCACAGGTGGCATGGCAGGCGTCGGGGTGACATCCGGCAAGGGGACGTCGGCCGGCGTCCGAGGACCTATCCGACATATAGGAGGAAGGCCTGACTGAGGCGCTGAAGGGTCCCCAGCGGCGTCCGGGGAGGACCGAAGGGATCCTCCAGGTCCAGCTGGGGAGACGCAGGGGCCTCGGACTGCAGCGGTGAAGGCTGCAGGGAGCCGGCGGTGCCGGATGAGATCAGAGGATCCGGCGTAGGCTCCTTCGCCGAGCGACTGGCAGACGGGCCAGCGGGCATCTGACCGGCGGGATCCTGGTGGGCGTTGGAGGAGCCAATGTCCGAATGATCGGGACTTAGTGCCCGGGCTGGTCGCTGGGTAGGGAAGCGACCTTGATGGGCGACTTAACGACCGCGGGCGCTGCTCCTGAAGGGTCGAGCGACTGGCGGTCGGCCCGTGGATGGTGGAGGAGCCAACGCCTGACTTACCAGAGAGGTTGGAACCAGAAGGTCGCGAGGGGCAAGGCCTTTACTGGGGGCGGACGCCCCTTTGTCCCAGAGGCTCCCACTGGCACAGCCAACCAGCCGGGGACCGACGCCGTCTTAGACACCACCAAGACGGCCGTCTGGGAACGGTTTCTGAAGGGGACATTACCTGAAGGGCGACAACCCCAGCTGAAGTCGCCGCCGGATGAGGAGTCCCGGTCCGGGTGCTTCTCCTTCTTCTTCAGGCCCTCAGGAGAGGTGGAAGCCTGTCGGAGCTTTTTTAACTTCTTTTCCAAGGAGGACATCTTCTTCTTTAGTATGTGAGCCTCCAGGGACTGCTGCCTTCTTTTGCGGGTAGCTGCGTTGAACTTCAGGCAGTGCTGACAGGAATCCATGGGGTGGTTGGGGCCTAGGCAGATGAGGCACCGAGAATGGCCGTCCTTAATAAGGGGGTTGGGCGCCTTGCAGGCCGCTGTTCACTAGTGTACGGGCGTGGTAGGGGGACGACATACACGGCAGGTAAGAAAATCTTGATGAATATAATCGAAATAGAAGAAAAAAACGACGGTATAACTACCGGTGACGATTGACTGACGAGCAGTGGAACTTAACCATGAGGCGCTGTCAAAAGCAAACAGCCGGAAAGAACTGGAAGGCGGGCGTGAGGGACCGCCCCTTTATACCGACATCGCTTGACACCGGTCACCTGACGTGGGGGCGGTCCCTCGCCAGAGACTGCTAGCTAGAAATTTTTCCGTGGGGTCCTGACGCCTGCCGGCTTCAGTCCTATATGTAATTACCTACTGCAAGAGCCCTCTCGAAGTAAGATCCCTTTGTATCAGAGGAAAGGGAGGGAAGGTGCAGAAGAATCTCCTTGTCCAGCAGAGGGCCAACACATCTTGCCAGAAAACACCAGGCCTGGGATCTAGCAAGCAAAAACTGGGCAGTTTTGCATTGTGTGGGGATACAAAAAGGTCCAACTCTGGCAGACCCCACCTGTCGAACAGGTCTTGTACAACCAATTGCTGGAGTTCCCACTCTTGGGTTCTGGATCTTGACCGGCTTAGTACATCTGCCAACATGTTTTGCACACCTGGGACATGAACTGCTGAGATCGCCATCTGGTGAGCTAGAGCCCATTCCCAAACTCTCATGGTCTCGTGGCAGAGTTGATACGAGTGGGTTCCCCCTAGTTTGTTGATATAGAAAATCACCGACATGTTGTCCGTCAGGATCAGGAGGTGTCCCAGAAGTATGTCTGTTTGCAAAGCTTGCAAAGTGTATAGAATGGCCCTCACTTCCAATATGCTGATATGCAGTACTCTTCTATCGGGGACCACCACACACACACACACACCACGGTCCCCAGCCTGTGCCTGAGGCATCTATTGTCAATATCTGGGTAGGCTGCATCCTCTGGAAAGGGGTACCTACTGACAGATGGGACGGCACCAGCCACCATTGGAGGGGCCTGTTGGACGAGTCCTGGGATTGAGACAAACTGACTGAGATCGGCCCAATGCTGATCCCATTGGGCGCTCAGTGTCCACTGGATCATCCTCTTATGTGGTCTGGCCAGAGATACAGTGGTAATGGTTGCGCCTTGCGGCTGAGAAGTTTCAGTACTGTCCTGGCCGGGGCCTGTCGTAAAGACTGAATGTGGTGAGCGAGGCCCCTTAGGCAGTCCACTCTGTCCTCTGGGAGGAAGGCCTTCCCCTGAGAGGTGACAAGAAGTGCCCCAATTAACTGGAGCCTCTGAGTCAGCCAGGGTGAGGATTTCAGCATGTTTACTGTGATTCCCAGTGCCGTAAAGAGAGAAAAGCTGTCTTCCACTGTGTGCTGAAGAGCCTCTCTGGATGGGGCTGTGAGAAGTCAGTTGTCCAGGCAAGGGAAGACATAATGGCTTCTCCTTCAGAGGGCTGCTGATACTACTGCCAGGCACTTGGTAAAAACCCTTGGTGCCGAAGACCAGCCAAAGGGCAGTGCCCTGAATTGGCAATGTTGACTCTGGAATTTGAATCTTAGGGATCTCCTGTGGTGCCTGGCTGTCAGGATGTGTAAATATGCATCCTGCATGTCCAAGGATGAGAGCCAATCTCCTTGGTGGTTCATGGGGAGTAGATGCTGTAGGGTGACCATCCAAAAGCGTTTGTTTTCCACGTAGTGGTTGAGGTCGCTGAAGTCCAGGATGTGCCTTAGGTCTCCCATTTTCTTGGATACTAAGAAGAAGTGAGAATAGTACCTATGTCCCTTCTGAGCAGCTGGTATGGACTCTATTGTTCTCTTGTCCAGCAGAGCTTGAATTTCATCCTGGATGACAGCAGCATGGGACTGGGAATAATGGGAGAATAGGGGTAGACTGTCCGGGGGTATCTCGGTAAATTCTATCGCATGACCCCACTGAATCATCTGTAAAACCCAATGGTCGGAAGTGACCGTCCTCCAACCCTCCAGAGGGAAAAGCAGCCTCCAACCATCTCTCCTGCTAGATCTGTCTGGAGAGGAGGGTTCGGCCAAAAGTCAGGTGTTAGTGCCGGTGGGCAAAGTGGTCTGGGTGGGTTTGGCTGACCTTTGTCCTGAGCTTCCTGAGCCATGAGAGGGGCCCTTGCGACTGTAGCCTCCTCTCTGCTGCTAATACCTGGTTTGTTGGCCAGATTTGCCATGAAAACGCTGTTTTCAAAATGTTTTTAGTGTTTGTACATCGTCTGGACTGAGTGCACAGCTTTTCTAGTGTCCTGTATCCTGGCGATAATCTTTTCAGATTCAGCTCTGAAAAGGGGTGTCTAAGATGCCTGCTTGAATGTCTGGGGCAAAGCCAGAGACTCTAAGCAAGAAAAATAGAAACTGTCGGCAGATAAGGACCGCTTGGCCCATCCAGTCTGCCTGTAGGCTTTATATATTGTATGTGACCACTGACCTTATGTGATCAATGGCTTTTCATCACTCCCTCCCCTCTCAAGTTTCCCCCATGCCTGTCCCATGCATGCTTAAACCCCTCCACTGTGCTTACCTCCACTACCTCCTGTGGCAGACTATTCTAAGCGTCGACTACCCTTTCTGCGTAGAAAAACTTCCTCACATTACCTCTTAATCTACCCCCTTCCAATTTCATATTGTGCCCTTTTGTTCTAGTACTTTTTCTACATTGGAAAAGGTCCCCCTTGCACCTTATGCCCTTGAGGTACTTGAAAGTTTCAGTCATGTCCCCCCGCTGTCTCCTCTCCTCCCATGAGTACATATTGAGGTCCCATAGTCTCTCCTCGTATGTTTTGTGGTGCAAGCCCTGCAGCACCTTTGTTGCCCTTCTCTGGATAGTCTCCATCTTATCTATGTCCTTGCGCAGGTGTGGCCTCCGGAACTGCATGCAATACTCCAGGTGAGGCCTTACCAATGTTTTATACAATGGCATCACCACCACCCACCTCCTGCTAGTGATACCCCTGCCTATACACCCCAGCATGCCACTGGCACTCCCTGTCGCCTTTGTACACTGCTTTGATACCTTAAGGTCATCAGAGATGATAACCCCTAGGTTCCTTTCCTTTTTGGTGGCAGTCAGCTCCTCACCCCTCCAACCTGTAGCTCTCCCCAGGGTTCCCTCTACCCAGGTGTTTGGTGCATTACTTTGCACTGAACCTCAGTTGCCACATCTCCGCCATCTTTCAAGCTTCTCCAGGTCCCTCTTAATTTCCCGCACCCCTTCGGGAGTATCCACCCTGTTGCAGATCTTGGTGTCATCTGCAAACACAGACCTTTCCTTCCACACACTCTGCAATGTCACTAATGAAGACATTGAACAGGACTGGTCCTAGTACTGATCCCTGTGGTACCCCACTAGTAGCCCCCTCTCCCCAGATTGTACCACATTTACCACCACCCTCTGTTTCCTGTCTGTTAACCAGTTCCTAACCTAGTTTTCTACTTTGTCTCCCATGCCCAGATTACTCATCTTGTTAATCATCCTTCTATGTGGGACAGTGTCGAAGGCTTTGTTAAAATCTAGGTAGGCAACGTCTACCACCCCTGATTTATTTCCCTAGTCACCCAATCATAAAAATCTATTAGATTAGTTTGACATGATCTTCCTGCTGTGAATCCGTGTTGCCTCCGATCCTGAGAACCACTGTATTCCATATGTGTCACTATCCTTTCTTTCAGCAGTGTCTCCATGATCTTTCCCACCACTGACGTGAGGCTGACTGGCCTGTAGTTTCCTGCCTCCTCCCTACTGCTGCTTTTGTGCAGTGGGACTGCATGTGCCATCCTCCAGTCCTCTGGAATGACACCTGTGTTGAGTGACTCTGTGAACAGGGCTGCCAGAGGTGCTGCTAGTTCCCTTCGCAGCTCCTTTAATATCCTCGGGTGGATGCCATCTGGCCCCATGGCATTATCCACCTTCAGCTTTGTGAGTTCTTCCAGAACTCTCTCAGCTGTGAATTGGCTGGTGTCCACTTCTCCCCCCCATTGCCTCCAATTGTGTTCCTTGGCTCTCCCCCTCCTTAATGAATACTGAGCAGAAGTATTTGTTCATTATTTCTGCCTTGTCCAGATCCCCCTCCTTACACTCTCCCTTCTTCCCTTTGAACCAATACGGTCTTCTGAGGCATATCCCCGTAGCAGCTACCCTAGCTCCAGTGTCCGCTGAATCATAGGCTGACCTGAGGACGTGAGTGCCCATGTCTGAACCCACCTGCATACATTTTTCTAGCTCAGCTTTCTGTGGACAATCTGGCAGGTCCCGGACTAAGTCCATCCCTTGCTCCCATATGGCGTTCTGAAACTGTACCACGTGGGTAAGGAAATTGAGAGATCTGATGGTGCAGGTGGCGGAAGAATATACCCTCCTGCCCACTGAGTACAGCTGTTTGGACTCTCGTTCCAGTGGCTGTGTACTTAGATGTTTAGGTCTCTTGGACCTGTTGTGAGCGGCCATAATAACTATGGAGTCAGCTATTGGCTGTTTACCTAGAAAGGGCTCCTCTTTGGGTGCCCTGTAGAGGCGATCTGCATTCTTTGGGAAAGCTGAAGAAGTGGAAGGAGGTTTCCATGCTACCTTGGTGACAACCTGAAAAGTGTCCACCAGGGGTGGTACAACCACTGGTTTGGGGTCTTTCTGGCGCAAGTATTTTGCCAGCCGATGCCTTTTGGGGTCGAGGTCCTCAATGTCCCAGCCCATGTCTAACTGGATGTGACGCATCACCTCCATAAAGGAGGGGTCATCAGGTGGGGGGACCTTGGTGTGTCTCTCAAGTCCGGAGATGGGAGGTCTCCCCCCCCCCGAGGACACAGAAGAGGAAGATGAGGAATGGTCAGAGTCCACTGAGGAGGAGGACCTAGACCTAGTACATTGGCACTTACGTTTGTGTCTTTCTGTGGAGCGCTTTTTGTGGCCTGAGCGACCCCTGCCGGTGGGTGGAGGGGTGGGCTCCTTGGGCGGAGGAGTGGGTTCCCTGGGTGGTGGAGTACATTCTTGGGGGTTAGGCTCCTCTACTATCGTATGTCTGGCTGGGAGGATGTCAGCTTTGATGGTGTCCCACCAAGAGGTAAACAGGTCCTTAACCTGTGACAGCTGGAGTCTTGGCTCCTGGTCCAGTGCTGGCCTTTTCGATAAATCTGGCTCCTGACCCGCTGTCTAGTCTGGGGTTGGAACTGGCGGCTTTGGTATACCAGTTGTCATCCCTGCATGTGGTGACAGGGCTTTAGGTGGGGTTCCGGGGTCATCAGCCCAACTGTGGGGTGAGGCTGACACTGGACTGTGGGTCGCTGCGTTTGGTCAGGGTCAGCAGTGTGGTCAATGACACAGTGGTTGTGGTATTTGGTGCCTTAGGTTGGCTTGGAGGTCTGGTGTCGGGCTCCTTAGCCCGATGACAGATGTCGTCCAGCAACTTAACTTAAAGCCGTCATCCATTTGTCGGACATCGGGGGGCTGCCAGAGGAGTGTGTCATCGGCCGGCAGCCATTTCTCCATTGCCCTTTTCTCAGGCGTCGGCCTAAGCGATGCTAAACCCCTAGGGGACTGACAGACTAACCTCCCGAGGAGTGGTCCGAACCCCTGTGTCTGTACAGGGATTTGGCTCCTGAGGTGAAAACGCGTGTAAGATGGTCAATCGACGCTGAAGGCATCTGTGGAGTTGATGCATGCAAATTGACGGTGGAAAAAGAACTGAGGGATGCCAGGTGACTGCCCCCTTTATACCACATGGGACGTTGGGGGCAGGAAGACGTTGGATGCGGTCCCCCACTGTATACTGCTTGCTAGAAATGTTCTGTGGGGTGCTGCTGCCTGCCGGTTTCAGTCCGACTTGTGTTACCTGCTGCAAGAGCTCCATCTTGAAGTAAGGTCTAATAAGTCCCTTGCTACACTAACATGATGGAAATGCCCGACATGTATGGATCAACTTTTGTCTACTACAATGGAGCTGAATCCCTAGACAGGCATACCCTAGACTGGGAGTGAAGCTAAAAGACAGGTCAACTTGTGCTAACTGTAGGTAGAAAATGAATGACCAATTAGTCCCCAGGGGAATGCCTAAGGACGCTCCAAGAGAGGAGACCTGGCCTCTCAAGAGAATTCAGGACCAAACCCTTCTCTACACCTTCCCTGCAAGAAATCAAAGATCTGTGGAATTGAAGCCTTGGAAGAACAGAGCTCCTTTTTTTCTGGCCCATGCTAAAAAGGTGGACCATACATGGACATAAGCTGCAGAGGCAGATGACTTCCTTGCAGCCATTAGTGTATCCAATACTTTTCTGGAAAAACCCAGTTTTAGGAGCCAGGTCGCCAGCTGCACTGCCCCTGGGTTTGGGTGCAGAACGAGACCCTGAAATGGAATATCTCCCTGCACTGGAAGTCGAAAAGGTGCTTGTTGAGCTAGGTTTACTAGATCCGAGAACCACGGTCTTCTTAGCCATTCCAGAGCAATTAGAAGAAAACTTCCTCTTGAGTGTCTTATCTTTTGTATGACCCTGGGAAGAAGAGGCAGTGGAGGGAACACATATGCTCTACTGAAGGTCAACCCCTGGGACAGAGCGTCCACTGCCACCACTTGTGGACACAGATAACAGCTGAAAAACCTTGGGAGTCTAAGCATTGCAACTGGAGGCAAACAGATCGATCTGAGGCCGGCCGAACCTCTTGCACAGGAGATCGAACACCTCTGGGTTTAACCTCCAACTCAATGGGAGAACATTTTCACTACTGAGCCAGTCTTCTTGAATGTTCAACTCTCCTGGTAGATGGACTGCTGACAGAGAGAGAAGATTCTCCTCTGCCCACCTGAGAAGATAGGCTCATAGGATAGTTACAAGTTCTAGTGTGTAAACCCATTTATGAACTCACTGCCATCAAACTGATGGCAGAAACTGAAATTTTCTATTTCCCATATACAAATCTAAATTACACTTGAACTGGTCAATATCGATGCTGTTTACAACAGTGGCTGGTAAAGAGTTCCAAAGACGTGGTGATCGTTGCGTTATGAAATTATTTTTTTTAGTCGTATAATTTATATTAGTTTGCAATTTTAACTTGTGTGATCTAGTATGCTTAATATTTTCCGCAATCTGTAAACATAGAAGTTTCAAGCAGTATTGGATTTCTAGTGGCCCTATACATTAGGCAGAGGTCACCATTTAAGGCTCTATAGTCAAGTGAATAAAGACCTAAGGACTTTAATCTTTCCTCATAGGTATAATTATGTACATTCTTAATATTATTTGTTAGCCTCCTTTGCACTTTTTCCACCGCGGCTTTAGTACCTATGGAGGTTGGTCCACAAAAAGCAGAGCAATAATCAATATGTGATTGTACCAAACTAGAAAACAATGGGACAATTACTTCAGCTTCTCTGCTTTTAATATGTTTATAAATACAAGCTGTGATACCAGCACACTTTTTTATTGTTTTATTTACATATGTAGAAAATTTTAAATCATTAGTTATTGTCACTCCCAAATCAAATTTGGTTTCAACTGTTTGTAATAATATATTGTTCAATGTATAATTAGCAAGTCTATTATTAGAACCAAAATGCATAACCTTACATTTAACATTAAAGGTCATTTTGTGCTGTTCTGCCAAAATAGTCGATTTACATTATTTTGTAATTCCATTATAGATTTAGCATCATTAGTAATACAGCCAATCTTGCTGTTGTCAGCATACTTATTTATCCAGACCCCATTTGATGTTTCCATAGTGGATGTTAATATATTAAATAATACAGGCCCCAGGACAGATCCTTGAGGCACACCTCTTGTGACCTCTGAAGTACCTGAGGTTGAACCCTTGATTGTTACCCACTGTTTCCTACCATTCAACCGAGAATCTACCCATTTGATGATATGCGGGTCTAATTTTATTTTTCTAAGTTGTTATAAAAGAATAGCATGTGACACAGTGTCGAACGCTTTTTCGTAATCAAGATAGATTACATCCAGAGGCAGGCCACTGTCGAGTGCGGAACTAACAGGCTCACAAACTTTATTAGGTTAGTTTGGCAAGATCTGCCGTATACAAAACCATGTTGTACTATATCAATATTTTCAGATTCAAGAAGATGAGTCTTGATCGATTGTAATAACAATCTCTCCATTAATTTTCCCACACAAGAGGTGAGACTAATAGGTCTATAATTACTGGGACTTTGTCTACTACCGTTTTTGTGAATAGGAAGCACAGCTGCAAGTTTCCAGTCCATTGGTACTACATCTTCGTCTATTGATTTATTAAAGAAACTAGCTAGTATACCAGATAACTCAGTTGACAAGTGTTTAAGGAATATAGGTGGTATATTATCTGGTCCAGGAGATGAATTGTTTTTAAAAGATTTTATTGCAGTGAAAATATCCGAGGGAGTAAAAAGTGTGGGAAAGTTCGTACTATTAATGTTGTTTAGTCGTATCTCCGTTTTGTTTTTATAGACACTACTAAAATAGGAGTTTAAGACCTCAGCCATTTTTAGTTCATCAGTGATAATGTCTCGATCTATTTGTAGAGGGCCAGTCCTAGGTGAATTTCCCTTAACAGAGCCTATATACTGTAATTATAAAAGGTTTTTTTTTTTATTATTATTTTTAGTATTTGAAGCTAAGTTTACTTCCAATATTCTTTTTGCATTCCTTATAGCTTTTTTGGTTAATTTTGCTTTAGTTTTGAATTTAAGCCACATTTTTGGTGTTGGATGTTTTTTTATATCTATTATAAGTTATTTTTTAGATTTGATCAATTTCTTTATTTTTTTGTTAAACCATAATGGAGTTCTTCTTTTGCTATGATTATATTTTTCATACGATGGAACCCAATAATGAATACAGTAATCAATGTTTTCCCTAATTTTACTCCAAATACTCTCGGTGTTGAGATCCATAAAGTCTGTTTTCCAATCCCAAGAATTCAAGTAAGTTTTTATTTGAATGAAATCCGCGTTATTGAAGTTTTTCTTTACAGTAATTCCCTTAGTTATATTATAGTAACATTTAAAGGATCAAAGAATTGTATTATGGTCACTATCCCCCAATGGCATTAGCACTCTAGGTGGTGAACAAATAGTTTTAATATTAGTAAATATGAGGTCAAGGATTGCGTTTGACCTTGTTGGTTTCATAACAGTCTGTTCTAGATTCAACTGAAGAGTAACATTTATAAATCTGTTTTCCATAACACTTTTTCCTTGTAAAGTTTTCCAACAAATATTTGGCAGATTGAAATCCCCCATTATAATCAAATCACCATTAGTCTTAAGGTTTTCTAAAGTACTCATTAAGGCTTCATTACCCATACTATCCAAGTTAGGTGGACGATGGCATAAATCTATAGTTAGCCATTCTGTTAAAGTTTTTATTTGGGCCCACAATATTTCTGTTTTGTCCCCTGTGTTGGTTGTATTATTTAGTAACAGCTTAAATTTTCTTTTACATATCGAGCTATACCACCCCCCTTAGTATGTGTACAATTTTTGCTAAATGATTTATATCCCTGTATATCCTGTTCCCAGTCCAAATCTTGAAACCAAGTTTCAGTACCTCCACATACATCAACTTGTTCCTCTATAAGTAGGCTGTATAGTTCACCCATCTTACATTTTAAACTCCTAGCATTTAGGAGAATTTTAAGTTCGGTTGCATATTTAGCTGAATGTTTTTTATCTTGACCAGATGCTGAATGCCAACTGTTAGTATTATTTACTGTAGATGTTGTCATATTAGTAACTAATGTTTCCAACATATCTCCAGAGTACCCAGATTTATTTGATTGATACCCTTCCGCCCCCCCCGGGATTAGTTTAAAGCCTTCCCAATATAATCATTCAGATGTTTACCAAGCAATAATGTACCCATTTTATTTGGGTGAAGCCCATCCTTGCTGACGAGGTCCTCTCTATATTCAAATTCCTCCCAATCAGATACAATCTATATGCTGTCTAATACACCATGTACTCAACCAGCTGTTAATATGTTTAATTTCCCTATACTGGTAGATATCAGCTCTAGGTACAAGTAATATTTCAGAAGATGCAAGTTTACATTTTAGTTCTGACAACACATTAGTTAAACCAACATACTCCTGATTAATAATTTGTGTACTTTGGTGAACAATATTATTGACCCCAACATGTATAATAACCAAAGGGTTTTTCTCCTGCATTGGTGAGAATTTGCCTAGCCATACTTGTGATGTTTCTAATTTTGGCACCACTAAAACAAGATAGCGTGTGATTGCTATTATCTGGGTTACATATTGCCCTGTCTAGTTGTTTAATAAGAGTCCTCTAATACATAAATTTGCCTGAGGTCAATAGTGTTGCTTCCTTCCATCTGTAAAAGATTTTCACTGGTGAATTGTGGTTCAAGTAGAGTAACTAGATTTGGAATGATTTTATACGATTTCAACAGGGGACCATTATTGGGGGCTGATACTGGGATAGTGTTGGTTATTCTATCATGCTCATTTCTAACTTCATGTTCCTCACTTAGTGGGTCGAAATGATTAAAGAGTTTAAGATCAAAATGAGTGGCCTTTCTGCCTTTTTTTGCTACTTTATTGCTCTGGACCTAACATAGAATTTGACAGCAGATAAGGACCGCTTGGCCCACCCAGTCTGCCCATTTCCCTACCTGATGGATAAGCTGCAGATCCTAGTTAACCAGCAGCCTACTTCTTCCTACCCCAACCCCCTAGAATTGCCTTATGACTGTCCCATGCATGCTTGAATTCCACCACTGTTTGTGACTCCACAACCTCCTCTGGAAGAGCCGTTCCATACATCCACCACCCTCTCTGTGAAAAATACTTCCTTAAATTACCTCTGAGCCGCCCCTTCTATCTTCAAATTGTAGCCTCTTTGTTCTTGACACCTCTTTTTGAAAGATGCTACCCTCTTGGACTTTGTTGATTCCCTTGAGGTACTTGAAAGTTTCTATCATGTCCCCCTCTCCCTCCTTTCCTCGAGGCTATACATATTAAGCTCCTTAAGTCTCTTCATATGTCTTCCGGTGCAGACCCTGCACCATTTTAGTTGCCCTCCTCTGGACAGCTTCCATCCTGTCTATGTCTTTCGAGATTGGGTCTCCAGAACTGCACGCAGTACTCCAGATGGGGTCTCACTAGCTGTCTGTACAGAGGATAATAACTTCCTGTTTTCTACTGGTGATGCCTCTCCTATGCATCCCAGTATCCCCCAACCCTCCTTGCTGCCCTCTCACATTGCTTGCCCATCTTTAGGTCATCTGATATGACTACCCCAGGTCCCTTTCCATTTTGTTGTTGTTAGTATCTCACCCCATTGTGTACTCTTCCCTGGGTTTTTGTTTCCCAGGTGCATTACCTTGCACTTTTAGCATTGAATCTAAGCTGCCATACATTTGACCATTCCTCTAACCTTGCCAAGTCCCTTCTCATCCTTTCCACCCCACCCTGTGCATCAACTCTGTTGCAGATCTTGTGTCATCTGCAGAGACATACTTTTCCTTCAGTCCTCTGCAAAGTCACTTATAAAGACACTGAGGGACTGGTCCTAATACTGAACCTCAGGTGCCCTACTAACCCCCTTTTTCCAGAGTGGACTCCATTTACTATTACTCTCTGTGTCCTATTCTCCAGCCAATTCTTTACCCAGGCTGTCATCTGGGACCCACTCCCAGGCTGGCTAACTTGTATATTAATCTTTTGTGTGGGACTGTGTCAAATGCCTTGCTAAAGTCTAGGTAGGCCATGTCCACAGCCCCTCCCTGATCAACTACTTTGGTCACCCAGTCAAAGAAATCTATCAGATTTGTCTGGCAGGACCGTCCCGCTGTGAATCCATGCTGCCTTGGGTCCTGTGCCCCTCTGGCCTCTAGATATTTAACAATTCTTTCCTTCAGAAGTGATTCCATCATTTTCCCTACCACTGAGGTTAAACTAACAGGTCTGTAGTTTCCTGCTTCTGCCTTGCTCCCACTTTTGTGAAGGGAATCACATCTGCCCTCCTCCAGTCCTTGGGCACCACCCTATCCTCCATGATTTGTTAAAGAGGGTAGTCAGTGGTGTCACTAGTTCTACACTAGTTCTTTTAGAATTCTGGGATGAATCCATCAGGCCCCATTGCTTTGTCCACCTTCAGTTTTAAGAGTTCTTTCAAAACCCTTTCTTCTGTAAATGGGCTGGTATCAACTTCTGTATCCAGAGTGTTTCTACTGTTTGTTTTAGGTACCTCCCTCTTCCTTTGTAAATACTGAGCAAAATATTTGTTTAGTATCTCTGCCTTTCACAGTCACCTCTGCCCACCCTCCCTCCCTTTATTAAGCCTCACTATCCCTCCCTTGGTCTTCCTTCGCTCCCTGATGTACCTATAAAATGTTTTATCCCCCTTCTTAACTGAGTTGGCTATCTTTTCCTCAGTTTGGGCCTTTGCTGTTCTGACTGCCTTCCCAGCTTCCTTTTGCTTTAACTGATATAGTTCTCTGTCCTGTTCCTTCTGTGATTCCTTGTACTTCCTGGTACCAATTATTATTTTCATTTGGCTGATTTACTTCCTCCCTAGGCCTCTTTTTACAATGTGACCTGGTTGCTTCATTGGAGTCTGTTAAAGCTTTATTAAAGAAACTTCCCAATAGTATCTGCTATGGGAAGCAAAGTTCTCACAATTTACAGCTTATCCCCGAGATCTGTAGTCCTCAGCAGCACTGACATGGACTACAAAGTTCCTCTTCCCGCTTCCTTAGTTTCGCAGGGCTCCAAGGCACCAATTAGGGCTCCAAAATGTATAATGCTCACAATAAGGTGCTAAAATATTTTCTGTTGCTGCAACAATCAAGTATTCAGCCTCGCAGTGCCAGTAAAACCAGCAGCACCTCTGGCTATTCGGAAGCTTCTTTTAGCATTTTCCTGCTCTTTGTGCCTCCTTTATTGTTTTTGTATGCCACTGTGACAGCGTTGTCTGACCTTATTTTCACAACTTTCGCCTGCAGCCGATTTTGAAAATGAAAAAGTGTAGGTGTACCACCCTAATTTCCAGAACATTTATATGGAGATGTTATTCCTGGACTGACCAAGTCCCCTAAGTGGAAAGTTGATCCAGGACTGCTCCCCAATTGTGCAGGCTAGCATCCATTGTTACAATCGGTTCCAGAGGCCAGCCTGGTGGCGCAGAGGGCTGAGTGGCTGAGTGCCTTACCTCGGCGTGCCACGTGACCCAAGTTCAGGAACAAGCTCGGGGCATCTGAGTTCGTCGGGGGGGGGAGGGTACGGAGTTGGATAGAGTGGCCGGAAGGCAGCTCTCCTCTCCGGGGAGGATACAGTGCATCCCTCAGCATGCAGGTTTGCCCCTGGAGAAGGCCAGGAGTGGAACAGCTGGAAGGGGCACAGGCTTTAGGCCATGGGGTGGGCAGAAGGGGCAGTCACCGGGGCTGCAGTACGCATGCGCGCCTCCACACGCATGCATCTCTACTCCTGGGGCCTGGGTTAAGGGAGAAAAAGGAGGAGAAAATTCCCCGGTGGCAGGATGAAGTCCGACCCCCCCACAGGCACCGCTCCCGGGCCGAGACATAGGTAAGCCCAGTAATTCAGGAGTCATAGCTGGGGCGGTCGGGCGATAAGGGCTCCCGGACAGGAGATAAATCAATACTAAAAAAAAAAAAAAAAATCAGTTCCAAGGTAAGTTCCAATGGAAGCCCTTTGCTCAGATTTTCCACACTTCCCCACCAACTCAGGGAGTGACGTAGCTGAGGGGAAAGGGAGATTCTGGCTTGATAATCTTCCGATGTCAGATCCCAGGCCATCAGCAATCCTATTTTCAGGGCTTGCATATGAAAATGAGCCCAGGGGACCAGATCTACTGCTGCCGCCATAAGACCTAGGACGTGTAGCATGCTGAGGGCTGAGGCTAATGGCTAAGCCCTGAGCCACTGAACTTCCTTTGAGAGAATCTCCATCCGAGATAGTGACAGGAAACCCTCCCTTGTCTTGTGCTGAAGACTGCCCCCAGGTGCTCCAAGGTCCGAGATGGTTTAAGAGAACTTTTCTCCCAGTTCACCGCTCAGTCATGGGAGTCAAGCCTCTTTAGTGACCGAAGCACCGACTTCCTTGCCAAGGACGCATGGATGAGCAGATCATCCTGATAAGGATAGACATGATGCCCTTCTTTCCGAAGTTGAGCCACTAGGACAATCAGCACATACAAGAAAACCCAGGCGGCAGTCGCAAGGCCAAAGGGAAAAGCCCTGTACTGGAAATGCCGGCCCAGAATCGAGAAAGTACAGCTACGTAAGAACTTACCGTAACAGAAGATCTTTGAGAAGAGCTCTTGCAGCAGGTAATAACAGATAGGACTATGCCACCAGGCACTAGGACCCATGGAAAACTTCTAGCTAGAAGTCCAAGGTGGGGGACCACCCCTGATGTCTGCTCCGGTCATGATGTCAACCACTGTATAAAGGGGACAGTCCCCTGGCGCCACCTCAGTTTGCCTGCTGCAGACCCAGCTAGCTTAAAGGAGTGGACAAACCGAGGAAGTTTTGCCATCCCTTAAGGGATAACCAGAGAAAAAGCACTGGGGGAAGGAGGGAAGGAAAGCATGCCTGCTGCAAAAGCTCTTCATGAATATTTACTGTTACAGCAAGTTCTTGCATTAAATGTACTATCTTACTTTGAGACATAGCTCTTGCAGCAGGTAATAACAGATAGGACTGAGTCCCAAGCAGTACTGGGAACCACCAAGTCAGACGGGCAGTGGAACAGAAGTAAAATCCCTGGGTAATCAGAAGAGAGGCCCATGGAGGACAGCAAGGCCAAAGCCTGCCCTCCGTCTGGAAGCAATGTTCGAACTGTAGTGCCGGATAAAGGTGTGCACCGAACTCCAAGTGGATGTGGCACAGAGGTCCACTGCAGACAAGTTTCTGAGCAAAGCAAAAGAGGCAGAGATTCCTCTCGTTCAATGGCCTCTCACAGGCCATGGCAGGGGTTTTCCATGCTTCTCATGGCAGAAAACAGTGCAGTTGACCAGCCACTTTGACAAGGTCTGCTTAGTGACTGGTGAGCCCGACATCTTGTGGGTGAAAGACACAAACAATGGACTTCTTGGTGCACCGAGTACAGTCAATATAATACTGAAGAATTTTACGTACATCTGAGGTATGCAACAATGCCTCTCCGTTACTGGAGTACTTCAGGTAATAAACTGATAGGTTGATGTCTTGATTGAGTGTCATTTCAGACACCACCTTTGGGAGAAACTTAGGATTCGTACGAAGGGACACCCTGTCCCTGTGAAAAACCAAGTATGGCTCTTTACACAAGAGCCTGAAGCTTGGAGATCCTCCGGGCTGAGGTGATGGCAACTAAAAATAATGCTTTCTGGGCTGGCCCAGTGGTGCTGAGGGTTGAGGCGCTGGACGCCTTACCTCGCGCCACTCCAGTGACCCGGGTTCAGGAGCGAGCTCGGGTTGCTGGGGGTCGGCAGGGAAGGGAGTGGATCCGGTGTCCCATGGACTGCTCTCCTCTCCTGGGGTGGGTTGGGATACAGTGTCTGGCATAGCCTAACACCTAGCAGAGGCTGGGTGTCAGCACGTCTGGCCTGGTAGAATGGGGTGGTAGGCGGGGCAGCCGGCGTGCGCAGGGAGCCCTTGTCGGCACTGCATGCCCTGCCTCCAACACACACACACACAGAACACGGAAAAAGGGCGAGTGCCCGGCCGTTGTGGCTTGATGGCCATCTGCAATGTCCTGTGCCGCTCTGAGGGGACCACCATGAGCGGATCCATTGTGGTGGGGAGTTATCGACCCCATCATAGGGGCAAGCCATGGGGTAATCGGTATGTTCAAATAGACGGCGCAGGTCGGATAGTGACCGGATCACAGGGGATGCGAGGATGATGAGGCCGGCTGGGACCCCATGGGAGGAAAAGTCACACAAAAAATAAAGCAAATAATGCTTTCCAGAGAGACAGCGAAGTTTGCAACTCACGGCTGGTTCAAGGGGTAGGTGGGGGTGGGGGGCAATGTCAACTTTTCTAACATGAACAACAAATCCCATGGAGGGACAGGATCCCGTATAGAAGGCTTAATATGAAGGATACCTCGCAGGAAGGTACGCAACAGGTCAAGCTGGGCCAAGTTCTTGCCATCCACCAGTACGTGATAGACTGAAATAGCTGGAAGGTATACCTTTATGGAAGAATAGCGAAGGCCTGAGTCCAACAGAGATAACAGGTACTCCAGAACCCAATTTACTTCACACAGGAATGGATCCAGGTCGTGGGCAGCAGCCCATAGGCTGAACTGCTTCCACTTCATGGTGTAAGTGGCCCTTGTAGATGGTTTCCTAGCTGCCACCAATACTTCTGCAACTCCGTCGGACAGACCGATCCTGCTCCTATGTCTGCAGGAGCCATACATGGAGATGCCTTGCTCCTGGGATGGCAAGTGACAGGATAGCGGAAAAGGAACTGGTGGTTCCACTGCAGAAGCTGGAACCATATCTGTCTGGGCCAGAACAGTTCTACCAGAATCAAGGTTGCTGGTTCAGACTGTAACTTGAGCAGAACTCATTGCAGAAGGGGAAAGGTAGGGAAGGTATAAAGTAACTTCCCGGTCCAGGAGAGGGACAACACGTCCTGCCAAAAAACACCATGCCCTGGCTCTAGCGAGCAAAAACCTGGCAGTTTGGTGCTGAGTGGGGACACAAAGAGTTCCAACTCTGGAGTGCCCCATCTGTTGTAAAGGTCGTTTGCTACATCCCATAGCAACTCCCAATTTGTGGACTTGGGATTGCGAGTGACTGAAGCTGTCCCCGAGCGTGTTTTGAAGGCCAGGAACATGTACTGCCGGAAGTTCCAGGTCGTGGTCTATTGGCCCGTACCACACCCTCATGGCATCTCTGCAGAGGGGATAAGAATGTGTTCATCCTTGCTTGTTGATGTAGAACACCATGGGCTGGCCTGGTGGTGCTGATGGTTGAGACGCTGGATGCCACACCTCACGCCACACCAGCAACCCAGGTTCGAGAACAGACTCGGGCACTGGGGGCCGGCAGGGGAAGGAGAGGATTGAGTGTCCGGAGGATTGCTCTCCTCTCCTGGGGAGGGAGGGTGATGCTCCTCGCAGCTATAGCGGCCCCTGGTGGAGGCTGACAGTAGCAGCATGATGTGGAGGACGCAAAGGGGGTAAGGGAGCATCAACGGATGTCCTGCAAGCGGGTGCACGCCCACATTACACTGGATGTCATTACATGTCCACGCTCCCGGAGTAACAAATGAAAAGAAAAAAAAACTCTCAGGGATAGGCGAAGCCACCTCGGTCCCGGTCCACACTCCCAACACCGACGTTCTCCTCTCCATGCCCTGCTCGCTCGGCCCGACACTCAATACTGTAGATAGAGCATCCTGGGTGGATATGGCGGCCCCTCCCTGGGTGGGGGGGTTCAGATCCAGGGGATGTGCCAGGATGGAGTAAAGGAGAAGGTGAAGGGTCTCAGGTGGGAGGTAGAGACCAGAGGTTGGAGGATGCTGCAGAGAGTTCCCTGGGGGGAGGGAGGTGAAGAAACAGAGTTAAAAAAAGAATACCACTGACATGTTGTCTGTATGGATTAGCGTGGGACCTGGAAGGAGTTCGTTCTGAAACGCCTGTAAGGCATAAAGCACCGCTCTCATCTCCAGTACATTTATTTGGAGACAGCATTCTGCCTGAGTCCAAGACCCCACCCCCCAGTCTGGTGGTTCCTGAAGTGGGCACCCCATCCCAAGCCAGATGCATCTGTGGTGACAACTTGCTGAGGAGAGGTGTTGCTAAATGGAGCCCCTATCAATAACTGGGAGGGGGTCAACCACCACGATAGGGTTTGATGCTTAGCTTTTGAGACCCTGACTCCCTGGTCTAGATCATCGCTGCACTGTTCCCACTGCACTCTGAAGTTCCACTGGAGGGTCCTCATGTGGAGACGAGCAAGGGGTATGGTCACTACAGCAGTGGCCATGTGCCCCAGGAGCTGTAGGACTGTCCTGGTTGGAACCTGGTTTGTGGAGATTAACCTCAGAGCCAGTGCCTTAAGTCGGTCCGCCCTGTCCGGCAGAAGAAAAGCTCTCCCCTGAACCATGTCCAAGATGGCTCCTATAAACTGGAGCCTCTAGGATGGCAATAGTATGGATTTCAGGAGAGAATGTGATCTTGAGGTTTCGAAACATGCTGAAGGTGCATCTCAGTGTGCGGCAGAGTTGCTCCCTGGATGAGGCCGACAGTAACCAGTCATCTAGGTGTGGTAGATGCAATGCCCCTGCCTCCTGAGAGCTGCCATCACCACCGCTAGGCACTTGGTGAACACCCAAGGTGCCGAAGATAGGCTGAAAGGCAGGGCCCTGAACTGGCAGTGCTGGCCTTTGAACATGAACCCGAGATATCTCCTGTGAGACGGCAGAATTTTTATGTGCATGTAAGTATCCTGCATATTCAGGAAGCAGAGCCAGTCTCCGTGGTGTAGCAAGGGAAGAACTGGAGTGTCACCATCTTGAACCTTTTGTACACTATAAAGAGGTTCAGCTGACTGAGGTCTATGATGGGACGAAGGTCCCATCTTCTTCGGAACCAGGAAGAAGTGAGAGTAGTACCCCTTGCCCCTTTGGGGTTCTGGCACTACTTGGACAGCTCACTTGGGCAGGAGGGCCTGGATTTCTGCCCTGATGAGACCTGCGTGGGAGGAGAAGCAGGTTGACAGGACCGATGGGTGGTCCAGCAGTAACATCGAAAACTCCAGGACATAACCCTTTTCTATCAGCTGTAGCACCCATTGGTCTGTGGTGATACTGGACCATCCTGCGAGGTAAAGGGAGAACTGCCACCCCCCCCCACTGCCTCTCCTGACAGCTCTGCTGGAAGATAGGGGGCAGGCAAGGAGTCAGGAAGAGGCAGAAGGGGTAGGGGCTCTGGGCTGCTTGGCAGTGCACTTCCTGAGAGCCTGTTGCTGGAGGGGGTGCCTTCCTTTTAAACCCTCCCCTATGTGGCTGTTTCTTTGACTGCTGCCCTTGCTACCTGCGAAAAGGCCTATGTCTAGGAGGGTAGGGTTCAGATTTGAATATCTTGTGAATCTCCGACACTGCCTTGCCTAAATCTTGGAAGCCTTGAATAATCTTTTCAGCTTCATGCCAGAAAAGAACAGGGCTCTGGAAGGGCAGGTCCATAATGGTGTCCTGGAGGTCCTGCCGAAAACACCCTTAGCCAGGAGTGCTGCCTTAGGTACACACCTGAGGCGACCAGCAGGGCCGCAGTGGCCGACACATCATAAGAGCTGTGGAGAACGAGCTTGCCCACATCCGAACCAGACTGCAACACTTTCAAGAGCTCTGTCTTGTTTTGTGAGTCTGGCTGGGTCTTGGCGAGGTCCACAGCCTTTTGTCACAAGCACTTCTAGTACACGACCATATGAGCCAGAAAGTTTAAGGACCTAATGGTACAGGTGGATGAGGTATAACGCTCTCTGCCCCAACTGGTCTATTTTCTGAGACTCTCTGTTGGGTGGCTGGGAACTGGTATGTCTAGGTTGCTGCGATCTGCCATGTGCCGCGGTGAGCACTATGGAATCCATCTTAGGTTACTCACCAAGAAGAGGCTAATTTCTGAGAGTCCGGTAAAGGTGGTCCACCTTTTTGGGCACCACCGACGGAGGAGCTGGGTGTTTCCATGCCAGCTTCATGATGTCTTGAAAAGGTTCCACCAGAGGAGGAATGACCACAGGCTTGGGATCGGTGTACCCCTGGAATTTAGCCAGACGTTGCCTCTCAGGGTCCAATTCCTCCATTACCCATCGACTGAGGAACTGTATGTGCCTCCTCACCTCTAAAAAGGTGGGATCGTCAAGTGGTGAGTTAGGTGAGTCCCTCTTGGGATCCAGCGAAGGTAGTGGGAGCTCATCCTCTGAAGAAGCATTGGTTGAGGAGGAATCACTATAGCTCCTGGAGTGCTCTGACTGATGGTCAGTAGACTTGCTGTGACGCCGGGAGTGGCACCCCCTTGACCTACTCCGGCCGCGGGAGCTGCGTTCTCTGGACCTGCTGCCCTATGCGATAAACAGCGTGAAGGGGAATGACGCCCAAGGCCCAGACATCCATCAGAGCCATTGTCTGAGCCACCTGGAGTCAGTTTGGCCTGTGTCAGGGGTGGCGACGGCGACCTGGAGGAAGGTGCCGGCTGCAGTGGCGGGGAGGGAGCAGCCCCTGGTGCTTCCTTCAGCTCTGGCTTGTGAAGGAGGTCCCCTTTGATAGTGTTCCAACTGTTGAACAATGCCCCGACCTCAGCCAGGGAGATCATTGAGCCTGATGACCGCTCTGGCTCGGCCCCAACTGGTCCCAAAGGGGCCGACGGACGGTCTGGCGTAGGGAGAGGCTCCGGTGACTGACCGTCTTTGGTCCCACCTGCTGACACATAGTTGTTTTCCTCAGGACCTGGCGTCAGGGGATCAGCCAGAGTTCGGTAGTCAGGACCTGTAGTCAGGGTGTCTGAAGGTGCCAACGTCAGGTCAGGTGCCGTCAGGTCCTCTGGCAGAGGCCCTTGGGGCACCAACAGCAACCGGGGATCCGGAGTCTTGTCTGACACCACTGCAGTGGTAGCAGACATCGTGGGGATCTGTTGTCGGCCTAGTTTCACTGGAGACGACAGGTCAGGCATCACAGGTGCTATGTTTGTAGAGTCTACACCCATGCACTTGACATGGTCGTCAGGTTTAGCTGACAAGCCGAAGGACAAGGCCTTGATGGCTGGACAGCCTGACCGGACCGCCGCCATGGAAGAAGAAGAAGTGGCCAGGTCCTGGGCCTTAGACCCCAGCGACTATTTGTGGGGTCTGATGGCCAGAGAGACAGACGATGAGGCCTGAGAAGGCTCTTGCCCCGAGCTCCCGCCTGACGCCTGGGAAGTGGCGGGAGGTCTTGGAGTCAAAGCACCCAGAAGGGCTAATGACCGAGGAGCAGAGTCAGACCTCCGGCTGGAGGAGGAGGCCCAACCTTTGTGCCAGGAGTGGAACCGCGAATCTGACCTGGATTTCTCCCTATCCTTGTTGTGGTGCTTCCCGGAGTGCTTTTTCTCCTTTGGGAAAGTGTCATGAGTGGAGGACGAGGAGGAGCTGTGTCCAGAATGTGACTTCTGCATAGCGGCCACTTGTTGCTTCAAGAGACAGGCCTTCAGGGACTTCAAGCAGTGGATGTGAGTGTGCTGACTGAAGCTCTGGCAGTGCAGGCAGTTGTCGATCTTGTGCTCAAGCCCCAAGCACAACAGACAGGCTGAATGGCCATCTTTTGGTGGAATTTGCTTGCCGCACACACACTTAGCCTTCCATCATGGTGCAGAAATAGAAGGTTTAGTAGACATAAAAAGAGGTGATTGAGTACTTGAGAACTGAGCTGCACGGAGCGTCGAAAAAAATGGCGGTCGACGGGAGCAGGAGGCGTCTGTGGAGCAGAGATGCTGGGTCGACGAAGGGAAAAGAACTGAGGTGGTGCAGGGGGACCGCCCCCTTTATACAGTAGCTGACCGTGGGCGGAGCCGTCTGGGATGGTCTCCCGCTTTAGATTTCTAGCTAGAAGTTTTCAGTGGGGTCCTAGTGCCTGGTTCAAGAGCTCTATCTCAAAGTAAGATCCTGAGATACTTCTGGTGTGACTGATGGATAGGAATGTGAAGGAGGTAGGCGTCAGTCAGATCTAGCGATGCAAGGAAGTCCCACGGCTGAACCACACGAATGACTGACCTCCGGGACTCCAACTTTAACATCGTGTGACACACGAACTTGTTCAGATGCTTAAGATCCAAAATGTGCAAGAAGCCTGTCTTTTTGAGAACTACAAAATAGATAGAGTAGAATCCCTGACCCTGCTCGTTTGGTAGGGCAGGAAATATTGCTCGAATTTGAATAAGATGACTCAGTCTCCAACACCGCCTGTCTTTTTGCAGCGTCCTTGGAAACCAGAGACGATAAAAATCACCCACTTGAGGGAATGGTTGAGAACTCTATTGGATATCCTAGTGCTAGGATTTCCAGAACCCATGCACCTGACGTTGTTTGGGCTCATCTTGAGTAAAAATCCTGTAGTCCTCCACCAAGGGAAGGGGGGGCAGGGATGGGCCTGCGTACCTTCATTGTGAGGTACCAGGCCTTTGGCTTGGGCCTCCTCCATGGCATTTGGCCAGGGCTCCTCTATTACTGTAACCCTTGTTACCTGAGTAGGCCCTTCTATTTCTCTGGTTACCGAAAACCTCCCTGAAACTGGTCGCACCGGCCGTTACCTTGACCCCTCTGAACCGAGGTAGTCTTGCGCTGTTGTTTTGACTCTAGAAGAGGGCCCTTTTTGTCCTGGAGTTCCTTCAAAATGGCATTCTGACGTGAACCAAATAACAGACCTCCCTCAAAGAGTAGGTTAAACAGTTTAGACTTTGAAGCTTGATCAGCAGCCCAGTGCCTAAGACATACACCCCGCATGGTCGACACAATGTGACAGGACAAACGAGCTGACATGTGCAAGTTCACCACTGCAGAATCAATGGGAAAAGTGGAGGCCATGGCAATCAACTGCAAAATGCTTTCCCTTCCGAATCTGGCGGGACAAAGTTGCCCAGAGTAGAAACCCACAAGTTTAAGGCTCAGGCAACAATACAGGAAGCATATGAGGTACAAAAGTTTGTACCATTTGAAGCAAAGGCCTTTCTACAGGTGGCATCCACTCATTTGTCATGTCAATCTGACAAGACCAGAGAACCCTCAATAGGGATGGTGGTGAACTATACATCGCCTTGTCCGCCAGCGACAGAGCTTCAAACTTGCGGCATTTTACCTCTAGAAAGGGAAAATGCAGTGTTTTTGGTTTTGGAAGATACTTTCTTTGATCCACACCAGCCCATTCTTGTTCAATAATCTGGTCACAGTGAATAAAACTTGGAAAACATTTAGGAGCAGAGGAGGACACAGACAGAATCGGATTAAAATCCAATGTCTCTATGAACTGCTCCTCCTTGAGCTGTAAGGATCTACATGCCTCCACTATCAAAAAAGACAAGGACTTGCAGGCAAACAGAGGAGGTACAAGAATCCCTGATCTGGGTTCTGTCCACTCTCCTTCCTCCTCAAAGAGGAGGTCCTCTTCATCAGCAAGTAGTTTCTGAAGATCAGGAGTTTCCCCAAGATCCCCGAAATCCTCATCCTGACCCATTAAGTGTTCCGGGTCGGGGTCTGCCTGCACATCTGTCTCCACAGCCTCTTTTCACTTCAACGCACTTGGACATGCCTGGATAGCCCCCTAACCTGAGGGGCCCGGTTTGGGTCGGGTGCGTCTGCTGGGATGTCCTGCAGGACATCGGGGCTCAAAAGCTCACCCAGGAGTAATAAAAGAGATTTTTGTAATTCTGCTATGCCACTGCCAACTGAAGAACCAGATGCCCCCCTCCCCAGCTCAGAACACTGGCTGGGGGGAACAGTTAGGGGAATATAGGTTACTTACCTGTAACAGGAGTTCTAGGAGTGGTATATGTTGTTCATCCACACTTTGTGGCAGGTTCCTTGCTGCTTTAAATCTCACCGGAAGGTCTTCAAGCTGGCTCCTCCCACCCACCCGGGTGGTAAAACCCTCGGCTCCGCCCCATGATGCCAGATCTAGCCCGCTGGAAGCCAAGTTGTGCGTCAAAGCTGGGGAGGTCGGGTGGTTTCCAGGATGAAACAAATACATAAATTACCTCTAGAACACCTGTTACAGGTGAGTAACCTTATTTCTAGGAACGTGATATGTTGTTCAATCCACACTTTGCGGCACACTCCTAGCAGTTCTCCGGGAGGAGGGAGGCAAGGCGCACACACCCTACTTGGGAAATAAGGACTGGAGAACAGAGGTCCCAAAACCAGCATCCCGATGTGATTCTAGGTCAATGTGGTAATGGGAAATAAAGGTGTGTGCTGACTTCCAGGTAGCAGCCCTGCAGATTTCCTGGATAGGGACATCCCTAGAAGCAGCCACTGAAGCAGCGGTATGGTGGGTAGAATGAGCTCTTATCCCTCTGGGAGGCTCCATGCCCGCCAAGCTATAGCAGAGATCTATGCAGGAGGTGTCCCACCTGCATATCGTCCGCTTGGCTGCAGGTCTGCCAAGTGCAGCTTCAGAGTAGGTGACAAACAGCTGGCAAACCTCTCCCCGAACTTCAGCCGTCTGCTCCTTATAATAAGTGAGCACCCTTCTAGGGTCCAAAGAATGGAGCCTATATTCAGCCTCCGAGGTGTGAATAGGGTAGAACACCGGCTGAGTCAACATCTGATTAAAGTGAAACTCCAACACCACCTTCAGAAGAAACTTCAGGTGGAGGCGGACAACCTTGTCCCTGTGGAAGACCAGGCAGGGAGGCTCGATGGAAAGCGCCTGAAGCTCTCCCATCCTTCTGACTGACATAATAGCCACCAAGAAGATGGTCTTCCACAACAGGTGAGAGATGTCACACCTGTGCATCGGTTCGAATGGTTTGCCCGTGAGCTTAACCAATACCAGCAGTAGCTCCCACGGAGGTTGAGGTTCTCGCACCGGAGGGGATATGTGGTTAGGCCTTTGAAAAAGCGCCCGACCACCTTCTCCTGCACCACCGACTGCTTGCCGGCCCGCATCCGGTAAGCAGAGATGGCTGCCAGGTGCACCTTAAGGGTCGTTGACCGAGGCCCTAGCTGAGAAAGAGACCATAGGTAGTCCAAAATACTAGCCAATGGACAGGAAGAGGGGTCCAATCTATTGTCCTGATACCAAATGGACAATCTCTTCCATTTGAAGGCATAGCATTTTCTGGTCGACTCCTTACAGGATGCCTGAACGACGTTGAGGACCTTGTCGGAAAGACCCAAGGCCTGGAACTCTAGCCGCTCATGAACCAGGCCATCAGGTGCAGGGATTGAAGGTCCGGATGGAGAACCTTCCCCTTGTCGACTGAGATCAGGTCCTGGCGGCCTGGAGCTGAGTCTGAGGAGATCTGGGTACCAGAACTGGCAAGGCCAGTCTGGGGCTACCAGAATCACCTGCGCCTTGTCCCTCTTCACCTTGAGAAGCACCTTGTGGATCAAGGGAAGTGGAGGGAAGGCGTAGAAGACGCCCGGGGTCCACGGCCTCAAGAAGGCATCCCCCTGCAGCGAGCCCTACTGAGGGGGGTGGGCGTGAAACAGCCTCAGCTTTGCATTCTCCCTGGAGGCAAACAGGTCCACCTGAGGGGTGCCCCAATGGGAGAACAGGTCTTGCACTACCTCCGGCAGGAGAGACCACTCATGAGATGCAGCGCCTATCCGGCTGAGGGCATCGGCCAGACTGTTGGAGGCTCCTGCCACATGGATGGCTAGGAGATCTGCCTCCAGGCTGATCCCAAGAGACCAAATGCGGAGAGCTTCCTTGCACAGAGGCAAGGAGTACGTCCCGCCCTGCCGGTTAAGATAATACATGGTTGTGGTGTTGTCCGTCTGGACCCGAACCACCTAACCCCGTACAAATGGAGCGAAGGCGGTGAGGGCTAGTCGAACTGCTCAAAGCTCCAGCAGGTTGATGTGGCATCGAGACTCCTGAGGGGACCAGAGGCTGTGGGCCCAGAGATCCCCCAGATGGGCACCCCAGCCCATCAGAGAGGCGTCGGTCGTTAGAGTGACAGTTGACTCGGGCCGGACAAACGGGATACCCTCCTGCAGATGAGCTGGGACGAGCCACCACTGCAGGCCGTCCCACATCTCCTGGGTCACTGTCACCAGCTGGTCCAGAGGACCAGAGCGCTGTGACCACTGGGTGGCCAGCCTCCATTGCAGGGGGTGCATATGCCAGCGGGCCCAACGGACTACGCTGGTGCAGGCCACCATAAGGCTAAGAAGGCGCAGGAAGTCCTGGGCAGGGCATAATTGCCCAACCAGAAATGATTGGGCAAATGAGGAAAGGACCTCGGCCCTGACCGATGGGAGCCGGGCTCTGGCTCGAAGAGAGTCAAGCTCTGCCCGATGAACTGAATCACCTGCGATGGTATGAGTTCCGATTTGGCCTCGTTGATGAGGAGGCCAATCCGAGAGCAGACCTGGAGGGCCAGATCTCTGGACCGCTCCACCTCCAACCTGGAGGGGGCTGCAATCAGCCAGTCATCCAGGTAAGGGTACACCCGGACCCCTCGGCACCACAGGAATGCTGTCACTACTGCCATGCATTTGGTGAAGACCCTGGGAGCTGGAGAAAGGCCGAAGGGCATGGACCGGAACTCATAAAGAGATCCCTCTGCTCTGAAGCGGAGGAATCGCTGATGAGATGGACGGATTGGGACATGAAAGAATGCGTCCTGGAGGTCCAGAGAGCAGAACCACACGCTAGTTGCTGACCTATAAGACCCTACACGGTCAGGGACCGGGCTACTTGGAAGATCTCCTTCGACTTTACCGCCCTCTCCGCTCCGCTGATGAGGGAATGCTAGAGATTCCCAGGGTTCGCCTTCAGTCATCTGGGGCCAGAGATTTTTCTTTCATGGCCCCAACCCTGTGGAATTCTCTACCTCGTCAGATTAGAGAGTGCCTGTCCACGGAAACATTTAAGGTGTCCCTGAAGAGTTATTTATTAAAATTAGCTTTTGGATAGGTTTATTGCTGCTTTTTATTGTTTTTATGTAATTATTTATTATGTAAGATGTTTTGTACTTGCGCTTTGATATGCCGAAATGCGCATTATAAATAAAATTTAATTGATTGATTGCTAGTTCCAAAGATGGAATGGATCTGAGCCAGAGTGACCATCCTGAAGGTAAGCAGCCTTAGGAAATTGTTCAGGTCATGTAGGTCGAGAATGGGGTGCCAGCCCCCTGTCCATTTTGGGACCAGGAAGTACCTGGACACAAACCCCGGGTCTGGAGGAGGATCCGCCACATCGCTGATTGCCTCCTTCTGGAGAAGCAGGGCAATGTCGGCTCGATGAGCCGACAGAGAGGCTGCGGGGCCCGGAGCCCCCCATGGGGCGACGGCTCGATAGGGAGGAGACTGCTCGAATTCCAGAGGCAGACCTCTGCCGACCACTTCCAGCACCTAGTGGTCTGTGGTGATAGCGGACCAGGTGGAAAGGAAGTGGTGGAGCCATCCCCCCACAGGGGGAACCCGGGGAGGAGTGATGAGGTTGGGGGCGACACCCCTCAACCCGTCAGTGCGCAGGCTTGGAGGAAGGGCCGGCCGAGGAGCCTCCTGGACCCTTCCCTCCAGGCTTCCTACTGGAGGAAGTGGCAGACTTGGCATTGGGGCACCAAGTGTGAGCCTGCTGGCCCTGTTGCTGGTGCTGCTGGGCCAGACGTGCTGCAGGGGGGCGGAAGGGCTTACACTGCTGCTGGAGGCCTTTGTCCTCCTGGGCAGACGTGACCGAGTCAAAGGTGGCACTTGACTTCTCGATCCTCTGGAGATGGCCTTTCACCCCTGGCCCGAACAAGTCGGTGCCCAGGAAGGGAACGTCTGCCAGCTTGTGCTGGGTGTCTGCCGTGAAGGTGGAGATCCGCTGCCAAGCTCTGCGGCGCATGGCTACTGCGGCCGCTGACAGGGCACAAGAGTCACCAATGTCCAAAGAAGTTTGGAGCTGTTTAGCCACTGCTCTTCCCTGATCCCGCACCTGCTTGACTGTTGTATGAAGGTCAGCCAGGAGATGAGGAATCACCTCATCTAGGGAACCCATAAGGGCGTGTGAAAAATGTGTTCGGGGTCCTTGACCGGGGACTTCGGCACAGGAGGCAGTATAGCACAGTGGCCTAAGGCTCTGAGCTGCAAATCTGGTGACATCGAGCAGACCATACCTGGGTTTGAATCCCACTGCTTCCACTTGCATACTGTGTGACCCTGAGCAAGTCACTTAACCTCCTTGTGCTCCCAGGTCGCTCCTGTAAAAAAGCTTTCGCTTAGTGTGCTATACCTGGTTAAACAACTAAATAAATAAAATAAATATATAAAAATAAAAATGTGCCATCAGTACAGCCGAGCTAGCCTGTCGAAGGCCTAGGAAGGAAGCAGTGTAAACCTTCCGCCCCAAGTAATCCAGCTTTTTGGATTCTTTATCGGGCGGTTTGTCCATGTCCCTAGCATTCCCATAACACCGGAAAACACTGTCAGTCACTAGACCCTCCACAGAGGGGTGCTCCGAGAAACCGGAGAGTGAACCGGTGGGGACCGCGTACTTGCGAGCCATCCTGGCTGAAGGCACGGGACAAGATGCAGGCCACTGCCACAACTCCAGGGCCGGGCCAACAATGGCTTCGTCCACAGGCAAGGCCTCCATAGGGGAATCTCCTCAGTCCAGTATCTCCGTGAGGGGATACCTGGCCCGTTTCTGTACGGCTTCGAGCTGCATCCCAGTGGACTCTGAGATGAGCTGAAGTATTCCCAAGAACGAGGATGGGCTCTCGTCCACCGCCTGACCTCCTGCAGATTCCAGGTCAATGGGCCTGGAGTACAGGGAGGAGTCGACAGACTCCGAGGAGTCTGCGAACAGCTGCCGAGCAACTGAGCCACCCTCCACCTGCCAAGGCCGATCGGGAGTGAGGGTGACCGACAACCTGTGGGGCAAGCCCTGACCCGACCGAGAATCCCAGGTCGAGGCCCCAGTCTTCGGTTGAGGAGGCGGTGGTTCCAACACAATGGGCGAAGCAGCCGGTTTCGAACCGGTGCCGGGGTCAGCTCCTCAACTACTACGAGGGATTGCTTCGGTTGCTCAGGCGACAGTCACTTAATGGCCGGAGAAGGAGACGGAGTAGGCTTGTTACCGGCCAACAAGAGTTGCTGCCACATCATGTCCTCGTAGCACCAGCGTAACTTACGTCAGAGCCTATCCTCTGAAAAGGACGAGCGGCAACGCCACTTTCCATGGTGCCAAGACCGAGACCGCCGATGGCGGGATCTATCAGACATGGAAGAGGACCGAGACCTTCAGGGTTGCCAAGGGTGGGTCAGAGAGGGGCCGGGGACACCCGCTCATCCTTTGGTTCAGGGTCCTTGACAGGGGACTTCGGCACAGGAGGCACAGGCAAGTCCTCGGTTACCACCAGGGGAACTGGTGAAGAAGGGCTGTCAGCTTCTCCAGTCGACAACCCGTCCAACGGGTCGAGAAAAATCTCGACCGCGTCGACGGGTGTCTCGGCCGGCTGACCTGATGGGGACACAGTGAAGCCAACGGCCTTAGCCGCAACCTCTACCGGAGTTGAGCGCCGACGGTCCGCTGAAGGGAATCTCTCCCTCTCCCATGAAAGTCAATGGTGGGACTTACCTTTCGGTTCTTTTTTCTTCGACCTACTGGTATGTCCCGATGGTCCTTCTCCCTTGGTGGAGAGGGACTGGCAAAGCTCTTTGAAAGAAACAGTGAAGGCGGAGCCCAAAGAGAGCGGGATAAATGCAGAGGAGGAAGATGAAGCGGCCTGAGCCACCTCCTCCTTGAGGGCGATCAACAGCTCCAGCTGCTCCACAGAGCCCACAGCCGCAGACACCGTCCAACGAGCCTCCTTGAACTTCACCGACGGGTACCATTTCTCGGGGCACCCAAGCTGTAGTCAGGCAGCGCGGTCCTCCAAAACCGAAGCCGTGAAAGACTTGCAAGATCGCAGGCCTGCGGATCGTGAGCAAGACCCAGGCAGTAAACGCACGTGGAGTGCAGATCGGTCTGGGACATTTTCTGCCCGCAAGAGCACCGACGTGAGACAGGAGTGAATTTGTCCATCGCAGCTGCGAGGGAAGATTAAGACTGAAGTCTAGTAAACTTCAGAATTTCCGAAAATAATTTTAAAGTATTAGGATCCAGGTCTAAAACGCAGAGCGCTAAGGAGGGAACCTGAGCTTCCATGCGGTAAGGAAGATCTGGCGTCATGGGGTGGAGCCGAGGGTTTTACCACCTGGGTGGGTGGGAGGAGCCAGCTTGAAGACCTTTCGGCAAGGTTTAAAGCAGCAAGGAATCTGCCTCAAAGTGTGGATTGAACAATATACCCACGTCCCTAGAAATGTTGTGCTGGGCAACATAATGAGGGCAATAGGAATCCATGGGGGAGGGTCGACATCACCCTTTTGCTGGTCTTACACCTTTTAATAACTAATGGTCTCCGATAAGCCATGGTGCCAAAAGATAATTCTGTTTGTAAATATACCCTTTATAAAAACAAGAAAAAAATATTTTACTTGTACTTAAAAAACGTATAAGCCCTTAGGAGGCTAAACGTGCATTTGCGAGACCTTACGTGCGCATCAATGCAATTGCTATACACAGAAAATGCAGTCTACGCCAATATACACTTGCATACATTCAGCATTCAGCTTGCGTACACTATACGCAGTTGCTTCAAATAACAGATGCAGGTTGCATCAAAAACAGTCACACTTGCAGTAAACACTGGCACGTGAAGTGCAATGGTGTGAAAAACAAAGGGAGGAAGAAGAGTATGCCCAACCACCGCACGGCTTAATGGCGTTAGTGCGAGTGTTCAGAAGGCTGAGGAAAGGTATTCAAGCCTTGATCTACCACATCCCAGTAAAAAACTAAACAAAACACTATTTCTTGTTTTTCCTTTTTTTTTTTTTTTTAAACACACAGAAGCAATGCAACCTGATAACTGGCGAGGGGGCGGGGGGAGAATGAAAACTGACACAAAAGCTGAGGAGAAACCCCCAGGAACCTAAGCTACACAAAAGTAAAAGATGTACCTACCTGTGGCACCTTCCTTCCCCCCCAATCAGAGACTATCAGACACCCTAGAGCAATAGTTCTAAGACTTTGTCACAGTGAGCCTCCCCAAATCCATGGAAAAGATTTTGAGCCTCCCCAAAAAACTGAAATAATCTTGGGCCTCCGAAAAAGAAAATTAACATACTGTACTTTGCACAGTACACCATGAATAAATTAAACCCCCTTTGAGTACTTGGCTCACATTCAGTTCTTTGTCTTATTCTGATGTGGAACCTTTGAAAACAATCTCCTGTGCTCAAAGGTGTTATCTGAATGACAAATAAATAAAATAAACAAATATTATTATTCAGCTTATTGTAATGCCCCCACACACACACACATAGGCCAACCCACATACTCTGCTTTTTCCTTCCTTGAATCATTGTTATCCCTTGTTACAGTACCTTCATGGGTCAGACTACTTTCTCTGTTTCTCTCTATATGAAATAACCTTCCTACATACTTTGCCTCTCCTCATCCTTCCCTGCTCCTAAGCAACTTCTCAGGTATTACTTTGCTCCTTCCTGCTATTGCTCTTTGCACTTCTATGCTCAACCCTTGTATTTGGGCTGTTCTACCATCAGGCTTCAAATTGATCAATTACCACCACTCATTATTAGTTTATTGTTCATATTTGTTTGCACTATTGTTCATTGTGTATTTCTTGATTGTTTAGCAGTTACCTTTTGAAATGTATACACTCCCTATCCTTCCTTGGGTACACCTGAAATGAGCCTTGTCTCATTCACCTTGCCTTGTCACCTATTAGTAAATAAATACATAAAATTCACCTACTATTATCCTCTTTCAGTTTGCATCATCTCTTCACACAAAAAATATAAAACTCAAATTTTAAATACAGTACTTTTTCAGACTTGCTTGAGCCTCCCTTGGAACAGGTTGGGGCCTCCCCAGGGAGGCTGGCCTCACCATTTGAGAACCCCTGCCCTAGAGCAAGGCAGTTATGGCCCCAGTCCACAAATGGAAATGGGTAAGGCAGGTTAGTCAACTGGAAAGCTGCAGCATAACAGGCATGTTTTTAATTTAGGGGCGCTCCCTGAGAACAACTAGCCACAACCTGCCATGCAGAAATTGCAGCCCCAACTGAAAATCTTGACATTCTTGAGAGAAGGTAGACAAGCTGCTTCCCCTGTGAATGGCTCAGTTTAACCATGGAGTTGCTGCTGCTTGGAATCCACATATGCCCAGCATTCTAAAGCTTGGGCTGTGCCATTCCATTGGTAGGGGTGCACTATACCCAGTGGTAATGACTTCCCATTGACAATGTGGAGCACTACTGATAGGTAGGACTGTCTTGAAAACAGGGTTGTAAAACCTTAATGACATGATCTATTCCTGCATAAAAATAAAGATTTTATCTATCAGCTTGTACAGTAAAAAGGACTGCTTCTCCCCCAAGGTTTGCCGGAAGTTAGCTACTAAAATGATCATCCTGGTGTTTGATTACGTGAATGTGGTCTCTGGCATCACTCCCGCTTCTTGCCTAGCCAGACTGGACATCCTCTGCAATGCCTTCTGTCGATTTTGTCACCAACTCCCCACCACACACTCCCCACTGCTCTCTTTACTCATCCCTTTCCATCCTCCCTCTACCTCAACATCACCTGTCCCACTGTACCTCCTTTATTGCCAAATACCGGTTTGGCTCCCTTCCCTCCTACTTTTCCTCATGCCTCTCCCCCACCCTCTCCTCCTCTTACTCTCTACGCACCAGAGACTCCCGAACTTTCACCATTCCTCATCCTCACTCGTGCTGGGCATGCTGCCTTCTCCTACCATCTCCCCTCACTCTGGAACCAACTCCCCTCTCCCCTTCATGCCTTTAAATGCATGCAAAGGTCTACTCCTGACCCCTCCCCCCGTACCAGTCACCCCACTCGTGAATCCTTTTCCACTCTCTCCTCACAACCTCCACTGCTCCCCTGTTTACCTATTACTACTTACCTATATGGGCTTGCCACGGTCTTGGCTCCCTGCCTGCTCTTCAGTATGTTGGTGCACCACTGTTGCTCTCCAGCACACACTGTTCACTGCAGCCATGTATGTTAACACTCATAGCTCTGTCACTTCACTCAATTTTTGTTTTTTTACTGCCTGTGAAATGTATATGTTTGTATGCTGCACTGCTTGTAATTGTACTTTATTGTATGTATCTCCACATTTGCCCCCCCCGGTCACACCTGGAAACGAGCCTTGGTTTAGTGTGCCTGTCCCCGTTATCAAATTTTAACTATAATAAATAAATAAAACTAATATATGAAATACTACAAAACTGTCTACATCCATGGATTTACCATGCCTTCAGAGTTCTACTTTCATAACTCATAATGGCCCTAAACAAATGTTAAGTTTTTAAGTAAAACTAGTTCCACACGAGATACCTGAAAATGTGTTCTGTATTTTCTCAAATTATGTTACATAAACAAAAACTACAATTTTCATAATAATTACAGTTTATAATATACAATATAAGCTCAAATTTCAGCAAAGCATCTGTACAGGAGTTGAGAAAACATATCAAAGATTTATGGATGAACAGTTGTATAATAAAACAGTCCATGAAACACCCCCAATAGTACTTTTCAAAGCATTTTTGTCAATGTGTTAGTTTTATGTATGTTCCGTTTTGAAGCCTAACCTTCAGCGTGGCTCACATCCCCAAATGTTATGTGTCCTTTTTTAAGAAGCAGTTGACTACATGTCTAAAAATTGATAATCTTGGGAGCTTTTAACTTTTTCTTCTGTGTGCTGGAAGACACTGAAATTTCTTCATAATCTGCACTCATTTCATTTGACCATCGGCCAACAGTTATACCTCCACCTGCAGATGATAAAAACAAAAACAAAAAAGTCAGACAATGAAATAAAAAACAAAGAGCTGATATGTCTTCCTCTGCATCAGATCTGGAGATACAGACTCTTTGTTTACAGTGTACAAGCCAGGCTTTGATGTAGATCCATGTACAAAGTCAGAATAATGCAAGCGTAACTTATCGCCCAAATCCTTGTGGCCAATAACACTATGAAACTGGCAAAGATGGTAGCTGCCCAAGGGGAGCTGGAATAACATATGTTGCACTAGTTTAATCCACATGCTTTCTTGTGTTTCTTCCTAACACACGAGAGGATTTCAGAATTTTGAATGTATGTAAGCAACAGGAGTTAGTATTGTGGGAGATGCGAAACCCACTCTCCAGAGTCTGAGTGTGCTGCCGTCACGGTGCCCATGAAATTCCACCAGCTAGCAAATTAATGTTCAATGATTTGAAAGTATACACTAAGTTTTTTAAGGAAACAAATTCTGTTTACATGTTACATGTTTACATGTTTAGGTGTACTCACCGAGATAGGTAGTAGACAGTGCAGCGCAGAGTAACAAAAATGATTCAGGGCCAGCAGGGCAGATCCTATGAGGAGCGCCTCAAGGCACTAAATATGTACTCACTGGAGACTAGAAGGGAGAGGGGAGATACAGATCTTCAAGTCCCTTAAAGGAATTAAAGTGAGCTCCGGGGAACTATTCAGCCTGAATACCAACTCGCAGTCACGTAGACATGAATGGAAATTAACAGGAGGTAGGTTCAGGAGGAATGTCAGGAAGTACTACTTTATGGAAAGGGTGGTGGAACCTTGGAACAGTCTGTCAGCTGAGGTGGTGGGTGTGAAGACAGTCAGAGGATTCAAGCAGAGCTGGGCATAATGAAGAGACCAGTGGTTACCGAGGTCGACAGGACCAGGGAGGAGAACAGTAAGATGACAGGGAGGGTTAGTACCCTAGAGGAACAGTAGATTCCAGGGATTATAGGGAACTTGGGCAGATTGGATGGACCTCTGGTCTTTTTCTGCTGTCATTGTCTCTGTTTCTATGTTTTATGTCACTGTTAATTTGGGCATGAGTGAATAACCATAGCGTACTGATTTACATGTTTGTTTTGAAATAGTCCTATTTTGTCTTTGTTTAGGGCCCTTTGCTAAATGCTACCTTTTCCCCATTCAATAATCTTTTTTATGTTTTGTTTTAATGACTACGAGATTTGGAACACAGTGACATCAGTTGAGCTGAAGCCTACAATAAAATTTTCCATGCAAGGCTTGCACTCAACTGCTGTCACTGGGTTCCGGAACTGCCAAGTAATTAAAAAAATTAACATTTGGTAATAAAAAGGCAGTATTTAAAAGAAACCCCAAATAAGGAAAAAAAAAAGACCTACTTAAACAGAAAAAAAACCCCACATAAAACAATACATTGGAGTTGTCAAACAGACTTCAAATAGGCACAAATTTACAATTACATTCCACACCATGGGATTCAATGAATGGTTGAAAAACTGGTGTGGAGCTCAGGGATTTGGCTTCATTGGGGACTGGGGAGCCACCTGGAGGGATGCAGGCCTTATACTGGCCCGATGGTCTGCATCTGTCCAGGGGGGAACCAGGATCCTAGGTGACTGGTTTAAATGCTTCATTGGCAAGCATTTAAACTAGCCAAGGGGGGAGGCACTGAAAAGGAGAAGGGAAATCCCAGCCTTCCCCCACAACACACAGTAGTTAGAGAGGTAAACACCAAGGTAGAGAAGTCAGTAGGGAGCAGGACAGGGATAAATGCAGAAAAAGGCGGTAAGGACAGGGATAGGCCTAAAAGGGGTAAGGCCATGAAAAATAAATGGAAGGTGAAGAGGACCAATGCCCGCAGTCTGTGCAACAAGCTCCCTGAACTAGTGGCCTTGATGGAAGAGGGATGCCTGGATATTGTGGCAGTCACTGAAACATGCTACACAGAGAACCATGACTGGAATGTCAACATACCAGGATACACAGTCTTTAGGAGGGACAGGGTGGGTGAAAGAGGAGGAGGAGTAGCTCTCTATATAAGGGAAGGGATTAAAGCAACAGAACTAAAGAGTAAACAGGAAGTTGATGAGTCACTATGGGTCACCCTGGAGACAGGAAATGGCACCACAAACCGCATGGGGGTTGTGTACAGACCCCCATCTCAGGGGGAGGAAATGGACAAGGAAATGATAGAAAGCATCCTTAAAATGGCAGAAAAAGGGGAGATATTGTTAATGGGGGACCTGAATATGCCAGATGTTAACTGGAGTACCTTTGCTGCAGGCACATCCAAGAGCAGGGTCATTCTTGATGCCCTACAGGGCGCATGCCTCAGACAGCTACTGTTGGAACCCACCCGGGAGGGAGTAATCTTAGACTTGGTACTCTCAAATGGGGAAGGAGAAAGGATCTCAGATTTAGAAGTGGGTAGCCATCTGGGAACAAGTGACCACCAAACAGTGTGGTTCACAATAAACACAGCCATAGAGTCAAGCCATACAAAAACAAGAGTATTGGACTTCAGGAAGGCTGACTTTGGGAAAATGAGACAGTGCCTCAGAAAAGCACTAGCAAACGGGCAAGGAGGAGGGGTGGAGGAACAACGGGGAATAATCAAAACAGCCATCGCAGAGGCAACAAGCCTTTGTGTGAAGCAAATCAACAAAACAAACTAAAGGAAAAACCACTCTGGTTCTCAAAAGAGGTGGCAGGGATGGTTAAGGAGAAAAGGATAGCATTCAGGAAATATAAGGAAACACAGAAGGAGCAGGACAGAGAACTGTACCAGTTAAAGCAGAAGGAGGCAGGGAAGGCAGTCAGAATAGCAAAGGCACAAACTGAGGAAAAGATAGCCAACTCTGTTAAGAAGGGGGATAAAACCTTTTATAGGTACATTAGGGAGCGAAGAAAGACCAAGGGAGGGACAAAGAGACTTAATAAAGGGGACGGAATGTGGGCAGAGGGTGACAGTGAAAAAGTAGGGATACTGAACGAATATTTCTGCTCAGTATTCACAACAGAGGGGGAGGTACCTAAACCAAACAAGGGAGAAACTCTGAATAGGGGGGTCGATACCAGTCCATTCACAGAAGAAAGGGTTTTGAAAGAACTCTTGAAACTGAGGGTGGACAAAGCAATGGGGCCTGATGGGATTCACCCAAGAATTCTAAAAGAACTAAGGGTAGAACTAGTAACACCACTGACTACTCTCTTTAATAAATCATGGGAGGATGGGGTGGTACCAGAGGACAGGAGGATGGCAAATGTGATTCCACTTCACAAAAGTGGGAGCAGGGCAGAGGTAGGAAACTACAGACCGGTTAGTTTGACTTCAGTGGTAGGGAAAATGATGGAATCACTTCTGAAGGAAATAACTGTTGAGTACCTAGAGGCCAGTGGGGCACAGGACCCAAGGCAGCATGGTTTCACAGCAGGAAGGTCATGTCAGGTGAACTTAATAGATTTATTTGACTGGGTGACCAAAGTAGTAGACCAGGGAGAGGCTGTGGATATGGCCTACCTAGATTTTAGTAAAGCATCTGACACAGTCTCACAAAAAAGATTAATTTACTGGAGTTACTGGATAAAGTAGGACAAAAGAAGGCTCAAGGCCCATCTAGATTGTCCTCCCTCAATAGTGGGACATTTGGTTAAATATTATTATCATTATTATTAGGCCAATAACCAGAGATCAAGCCTAGTTTTGAAAATCTCAAAGTTAGCTGAATCTACAACTGTGGGTGGTAAAGAATTCCAAGATTTTGCTGCCCTTATATTGAAAAAGTTATCACATTTTTTGTTATTGGCCCATTCTACTTTTAGTTGATTAGAGTGTAATCTTCCTACAATTCTTTTTTCTGCAAATTCCAATCCACGTATATTAAGTAACTTAGGATTGTGAACCAATTTATACATTAGAAGTAAATCTCCCCCTTTCTCTTCTTAATGTTGAAGGGTAGAGACCAGTTTGTTGTAACCTGGTCTCATAACACTTATTTTTTAATCTTGGAATAGATTTAGTCAATCTTCTTTGTATCTGTTCCAAGCGATTTATGTCCTTGTTTGTATAAGGACTCCATAAGGGAGAACCATAATCCAGGTGTGGTCTGACATATGCTCTATATAGTGGGATCAAATTATGTTCTGATTTACTAATGAAAGTTTTTTTAATTTGTCTTATTATAATATTAGCGGATCTAACTGCTTTACTACAATGGTCATCTGATGTCAGTTTATTATTTATTAATATACCCAAGTCTCTTTCACGACTGGATGATTCCAATAACTGGTTATTTAAATAGTAGTTGTGTAATGTATTATTTTTACCAAAATGCAAGATCTTGCATTTACTGACGTTAAATAACATTAAATTTTTTTTAGCCCATTGTTCAATTGTATACAAGTCTTGTTCTAGAATTTTACATTTTTCTATAATATCAACTCTTCCACCCAGTTTAGTATCATTAGCAAACTTGGATAAGTAATTTTTAGATTCTATTACCATATCATGAATGAAAAAGTTGAACAAAAATCGGGCCCAAAATGGAACCCTGTGGAACCCCACTTGTAACTGCTCCAGATGCTGAAAGAGCTCCATTTATTTTAACTGATTGAGTAAATATACAAGTTAGCCAGCCCTGGAGTGGGTCCCAAGGTGGTAGCCTGGATAAAAAACTGGCGGGACAACAGGACGCAAAGGGTAATAGTAAACGGAGTCCACGGTGAAGAAAGGAGGGTAGCTAGCGGGGTACTGCAGGGTTCGGTACTGGGACCGGTCCTCTTTAATGTCTTTATAAGTGACATTGGAGAGCACCTGGAAGGAAAAGTATGTCTCTCTGCAGTTGACACAAAGATCTGCAACAGGGTTGATACGCAACGTAGGGTGGAAATAATGAAAAGGGACTTGGCAAGGTTGGAGGAATGGTCAAATATGTGGCAGCTCAGATTCAATGCAAAGAACTGCAAGGTAATACATCTGGGAAACAAAACCCAGGGAAGAGCACACAATGCGGGTGAGTTAATAACAACAACAAAAATCGAAAGAGACCTAGGAGTAATTATATCAGATGACCCAAAGGTGTAAGCAATGTGAGAAGGCAGCAAGGAGGGCTGGGGGGATACTGCGATGCACAGGAAGGGGCATCAATAGTAGAAAACAGGAAGTTGTTATCCCTCTGTACAGATAGTTAGTGAGACCCCATCTGGAGTACTGTGTGCAATTCTGGAGACCCCATCTCCGCAAAGACAGACAGAGTGGAGGCTGTTCAGTGGAGGGCAACCAAAATGATACAAGGTCTGTAACAGAAGCCATATGAGGAGAGACTAAAGGAGCTTAATATGTATACCCTTGAGGAAAGGAGGGAGAGGGGGAACATGATAGAAACTTTCAAGTATCTCAAGGGAATTAAAGTACAAGAGGGTAGTATTTTTCAGAAGAAGAGATATGCAAGAACAAGGGGGCACAATTTGAAAACAGAGGGTGGGATGGCTAAGAGGTAATGTTAGGAAGTATTTTTTCACAGAAAGGGTTGTGGATGCATGGAACAGCCTTCCTGAGGAGGTTGCAGAGTCAGGAACAGTGGGAGAATTCAAGAATGCATGGCACAGGCATAAGGCAATTCTAGTGGGGTTAAGAGGAAGTAAGCTGTTGATTAACTAGAATCTGCAGCTTATCCATCAGGTAGGGAAATGGGCAGACTAGGTGGGCCAAGCGGTCCTTATCTGCCGTCAAATTCTATGTTTCTATTATAAAATGTAAACAGGGTTGTTTTCATGTTCCCTTTAAAAACAGGGTGTTTTGTAAATTGAAAGTGGCTACTGGTCTGACAATAATAATGCAATTACTTTCACTTCTCGCTTGAGACCTGGCCCTACCTCCCAGACAGCAATGCTTCCCACAATCAAAGAAAATGAAACAGGTCAGTACTCACTGAAATGCACACAGGCAATAATAAAGTACAGTTACATAAGAACTTACCATAACAGTAGATCTTCGAGATGAGCTCTTGCAGCAGGTAATACTATTAGGACTAATGCCGCCAGGCGTTAGGACCCCACAGAAAAATCTTGTAGCTAGCAGTCTGTAGCAGGGGACCGCCACCTGACGTTGGCTCTGCCTGACATCAGACATGGAATAAAGGGGCGGACCCATGGCGCCATCTCAGTTCTCCCGCTGGAGACCCGGCTGAAAGGATTGGAGAACCGAGCAGGATCCCCCCAACCCTGAATAAGGGTAAGAACACAGATTCCTGGGGATGGAGGTGTGTGAGTTATTGCTGAAGAGCTCCTCAAGATCTACTGGGTTATGGTAAGTTCTTACGTAACTGTACTATATGACTTCGAGGGGGAGCTCTTGCAGCAGGCAATACCATTAGGACTGAGGCCCAAGCAGTACCCAAGAATAGGCCCAGGTCTGACGAGAGGGGAAGAAGAAAAGACAATGGCTGTACAACTTCAAAAGAGTAGGCCCTGCAGGATGGACAGTACAAAACCTGCTCTCCTCCGAGAAGCTATGTCAAGGCTGTAATGCCTAATGAAGGTATGGACTGTGCTCCAGGTCGCGGCAGCGCAGATATCTGTCGAAGATACATTTCTTAAGGAAGCGAACGAGGTAACCACAGCCCTGGTGGAGTGACCCATAATCGGGCCCGGCAAGGGTTTACCATGGTGTTGGTAACAAAAGGAGATGCAATGCACCAACTAACGTGTTAGTGTTTGTTTGGAGACAGGAGCCCTTGTCTTCCTATGTGCGAAGGAGATGAACAACTGGCCCGACTTCCTTGCTGCACTGGTTCCGTGAACACAGAAACAAAGAATCCTAGGAACATCCAGAGTGTGTAGCAAAGCTTCGCCTTGATTGAAGAACTCTGGTTAATAAACCAGAAGGTGGATGTCTTGATTCAGTGTCAATACAGAGACCACCTTCGGAAGAAACTTAGGATTCGTATGCATGGTTACCCTGTCCCTGTGGAAAACAAGGTAAGGCTCCTTACACACAAGGGCCTGAAGCCTGAAGCCCTTCTCGAGCGAAGCAATAGCAACCAAAAAATAACGCCCATTTGAAAAAGCCGAAGCTCACAGGACGCAGCTGGTTTGAAGGGTGGCAGGGTGAGCTTCTCAAGTACAAAAAGTAGAGCCCAAGGAGAGACGGGGTCTCTTCTGGGGGGTCTGATATGAAGAATCCCTCGCAGGAAGTTCTTGCATGCATTAAGCTGTTTATTTTATTTATTTTTGAAAATCGGATTTACAACCTTTGAGTCAGGGACTCATTTACAAAGGCACCTCGTCGAAGGGAGGGTAGACATGGCTACAGTGTAAGATACAACAGTAGTAACATACAGGTGCAATACAGATAACAAAACAACCCAACATAATAGTGGTTTACGGAATAAAGTTATATGCGTTAAATAGCAATCGTATAAAGTATAACAATAGTAGAAGTCACAACCCTGGTCATACTAGGGAAATACCTATGTGGAAGGGTGGGGGGAGAAAACAGGGGTGAGGAAAAGACAAAAAAAGGGAGGGGACAGTCCAACAGACACTGTCAAGGCTATGGGCCAGAAACGTGGAGGGACCCCAACATTAGGTTGATTAAGGGCAACTACAGCTTTGGGCACCAAAGAGGTGGTCACAGACAGCGACTTTAAAGGGACCAATTTTGGTAGACTTAGTGACAGAGGGCAGGAGGGAGTTGAACCATGTGGGGGCATGGTAGTGGAAGGACCTTTGGGCTAGGGAGGTCTTGGTACGGGGCACCAGAAAGGTGGCCTTAACTGAGCTATGGGTGGCAATATATGGTGATGCAAGCTGCAGGGACACGGTGACCCCGGGGAGAGAGACTCCTAGCAGGGATTTTTTAGCAAGTAAGCAGGTTTGGTAGCGCAGGTGCTCCTCCAAGGTGAGCAAGTTGGTGGTGGAAATAGAGCAGGCAAGTATGGGTGCGGAGGGATGCGCCGGTCAGAAGCCTGCAGGCCTTGTTTATTGAGGTCTGAATTCTGGTAGGGCGGTACTGTCAGCTGCAGCGTAGATAGGTAGGCCGTAGTCCACTAGGGACAGGACAGAGGAGTTGATGGCCAGTCGGAGGGCGGTTTGGGGGAGGCAATCTCTGTGGTGATAGAGAAGGCCAAACCGAGAGTTTATGGCTGAGGACAGGGTACTGATGTGGTGTGGAATGTAAGAGCCAAGTCGAAGGAGATGTCCGGGTACTTGTAGGACGACACCTGCTTGAGAGGGTGAGTATTGCTGGGGAGAATGCAGAGGGGGCATTTTTGACCTTATTCTGGTGATGCAAAAAAAGCATAGATTTGTTTTTTTTTGAGGTTAATGACCATCCGGTGGTCAAGGAACCACTTTTCGGCTTGGTTGAATGTGTGCTGCAGGGATTCCTGTAGAGATGCGGGGTCAGGGTGGGAGGCAAGGAGAACCGCATCATTGGCACAGAGTAGCATATTGCCCGGGTAGGAGCAGGAGAGGGTGTTGAGAAATAGGCTCAACAGAACGGGGCCCAAAATGGAACCCTGGGGGACCCCCGATCGAACGGGCAGGGTATTGGGCAGGGTGCCGTTTACCTTCATGCGCTGTGATCTGGTAGAGAGGTAACTGGTGAACCAAGCCAGTGGGCCAGGGGAGAAGCTGAGTTGGTGGAGGGAGTCAAGTAGGATGGGGTGACAGACAGTGTCAAAGGCCTTGGAGAGGTCAACAAACACTGCACCTGCAACATGACCAGAGTCTAGAACAGAGTGGAGGTGCTGGGAGAACTCCAGGAGGGCTGTAGTGGTGCTGTGTCCAGGGCGGAATCCATGTTGTTCCGGATACAGCAGGTCGTATTTGGCCAGATACTCGGAGAGCTGAATGGCCACTATTTTTTCTAGTGCTTTGAAGAGAGAGGGGAGAATGGAGATGGGCCTGAAATTGTTAGGGGAGGTTCTATCTCCTCTCTTATGGATAGGGGTGATTTCTGCAATTTTCCAGGCACTGGGAAATTGACCAAGACATAGTGACCGGTTTAAAAGGTTGGTGAGAGGGGCTTGTACAGCATCTAGAACTAACTGGAGAATCCTGGAGTGCAGGGGATCACAGCTGGGGTTGTTGCTAGCTAAGGCTTTTTACAGATGAGGCCTGGCATCAAGGGGTGATAGGGCACGCAGGTAGAAAGGGGGGTGATAAGAGGTGGGGGGGTGGAGGCAGGGATAGCGTCGAAAAAGTAGTTGGGGAGGACAGAGCTTAGATCTGAGAAAGCCATATTGAGGCACTCAGCTATGCAGGGAGTATCAGTAGTGACAGTACCGTCTATGGAGAGTAATGATGTTGGGGGGAGCGGTCTTTCCACTGATCTATTTCATACTGTCCCAGAAGGCACAGGATGAGCCCCAAGTGGATTCAAGGGTGGCTTGATAATATTCGGCCTTAGCCTGCCTTATAGCCCAGGTGCAATTGTTACGTGCTGCATTATAGGCATGTCTGTCAGCCAGTTTGCCTGTCTCGATAGCAATATTCCAGAGATTATCTCTTTGTTTCAGTGTTTGGATGAGGGATGGGGAGATTCATGGGGCGTTGTGTTTCTTGGTACGGATTCTGGTCAGGGGGGTGAAAAGGTCACAGGCCTTGCTGAAGGCAGTAGAGAAATAGGCTAGGGCAGAGTCAATATCTGTTGCAAGTAGGACTGGGGACCAGCCAAGCTGGGCTAGGTGCGTTTTTAGCTTTCTGAGACTACCGGGGCGAAAAGCGCCGGCGCGAGCTGTGTCAGAGTCCTCTCCCCATATGGTGCGTGGTATGCTGATACAGCACACAGATGCACTTTAATGGATGAGTAGCTTAATCCCAAATCCAAAATATGGAGAAGACAATCCAGCACATGCTTGACTGGACAATCCAGGGGATCTAGGGCACGTGCCATTGCCCAGAGGCAAAAACACTTCCATTTCATGGCGTACGCTGCCCTAGTGGAGGGTTTCCTCGTGGCCACCAAAAAACTTCTGCCACCCTGCTTGATACTCCAAATCTCTCTTCTGCTAAGACTGCAGGAGCCAAGCATGTAGGATGGACCAGAGTACCCTGCTCCTGGGAGAGCAAGTGGGTGGGAGTGGCAACTGCATGGGGGGTTCCGAGGCCAGTTGCTGTAGCAGCATGTACCAAATTTACCAGGACCAAAGAGGAGCCACAAGAATCATTCCGGCCCCCTCTGACTGCAGTTTGAGCAGGACTCTCTGAATTAGGGGGAAGGCATACAGAAACCTCCCTGTCCAGGAGAGGGACAATGCATCTTGCTAGAAAACACCAGGCCCTGGATCTAGTAAGCAGAAATTTGGCAGTTTGGCGTTGTATGGGGACGCAAATAGGTCCGGCTCAGGGCATCCCCAGTGACTGAAGAGGTCATCTGCAACTTCCTGGAGCAACTCCCATTCATGATTTAGAGAACGAGAGCGACTGAGACTGCCAGCGAGAACATTCTGGCTTCCTGGGACGGGCACAGCCATGAGATCCAGAAGATGTTCTACTGCCCAATCCCACACTCTCATGGCCTCCCTGCAAAGGGGGATAGGACTGTGTGCCCCCTTGCTTGTTGATGCAGAAGACGACTGGGGTGTTGTCTGACTGCATCAACAGAGAACCTTAGGGTGTACAGAACAGCTCTCATTTCCAGGACATTGATATGTAGAGAGCGTTCTGTGGGGGACCAAGCTCCTCTGGTCCTTTGTTCCCCTAAGTGTGCCCCCCAGCCCAACATTGAGGCATCAGTCACAAAGGCTTGTGATGGGGTAGGTCTCTGGAAAGGGACCCCTCTCTCTGGATGTGGAGTGGACGGGACCACCACTGAAACTCACACTGGCATATCCAAGTCGTCCACCGCCTGGTCCCACTGGACCTTGAGATGCCATTGCAGAATCCTCATATGTAACCTGGCGAGAGGAATGGTAGCAATGGCCGCAGCCATGTGACCTAGAAGTTGAAGGATCACCCTTGTCAGAAAAATAGCTGCTGAATGGACTCTGCGTGCTAGTCCCAAACAGTCTGCGCTGTCTGGCGGTAAGAAGGCCTTTCCCTGAATGGCGTCCAGTATGGCCCATACGTATTGCAACCTCTGGGAGGACCCGGGTTGTGATTTCGGCCAATTTATGGTGATGCCCAGGGAGAGGAAAAGGGATACCATTTCTTCCATAGCCACCTTCAACTGATTTTCTGACTGAGTGGAAATAAGCCAGTCGTCCAGGTAAGGGTAGATGTAGTGGCCTCTCCTCCTGAGGGCCGCTGCCACTACCGCCAGACATTTGGTGAACACCCGGGGTGCCGATGAAAGGCCAAAGGGCAGAACTCTGAATTAGTAATGCTTGTCTCGGAAACGAAATCGAAGAAATCTCCTGTGAGAGTGGGATATGCATGTAGGTGTCCTGCATATCTAGGGAGCATAGCCAATCTCCTTGATGGATAAGGGGAAGCAGGCTTGCCAACGTTACCATCCGGAACCTCTGGTACTTGACCAAGAGATTGAGCTGGCTGAGGTCCAGAATAGGGCGCAGGTCTCCCATCTTCTTTGGGACTAGGAAGAAGCAGGAGTAGAACCCTGTGCCCCACTGGTCTTGTGGGACTGGTTGGATGGCTTTCTTCTCGAGCAGCGACTGGATCTCCTCTGCCAGAAGGTTGGCGTGGGCTGGTGGACAATGAGCCGGGATTGTCCGTGGATGCTGAGAAACTCTATCGCGTATCCTCTGCGAAGTGTTTCCACCACCCATTAGTCCGAAGTTATGCTGGACCATTCGGCAAGGTAAAGGGAGAATCTCCCTCCCATTTTCTCGCTCTGCATCCCCCCCGAGAGAGAGCAGGGAGCTGCAGCAAGTCAGGCTGTGGAGAGGTTGGGGCCCTGTGCCCTAGGAGCTCTGGGCTGCTTGGGGCCTGGGGCACCTTGAGGGGCAGAATGACCACACCTTTTAAACCCTCTGCCCTGAGGTCGTTTACCTCCCTGTCCCTGTCCCCTATGAAAGGGATGGCGACTGGGGCCCTGAGGCTCTGATTTGTATATTCTATGTACATCTGCTACAGCTTTGCCCGACTCTTGAAGCTCTTTAACCATGGTTTCAACCTCCTTGCCGAACAGTTCTGGGCCCTGGAAGGGAGCATCCAGGATGAACTCTTGGAGGTCTGGACAGAACCCAGTGAGCCTGAGCTAAGAATATCTCCTCATGCAGATACCTGTGGCCGCCGCACGGGAAGTTATGTCCAGAGAGTCATATGAGCATCTTAGGACATGTTTATCTATAACCAAACTGGACTGAGTGTATGCTAGGATCTCTTCCTTGGTGTCAGAGTCCGGTAGGTTCTTGATCAGCTCCATACATTTCTCCCCTAGGGACTGTTGGTTCGTCACCATATGTGCCAGGAAGTTCAGCGAACAGATGAAGCCCATAGCCGATGAAAAAATCTTCCTGCCCCAGCTGTCCAACTTTTTGGATTCCGCATCTGGAAGTTAGGAGCTAAGGTGCTTGGGCTGACTACCCCAGCCATGAGCAGCTGCAAGCACCAAGGAGTTGGCTCTAGGTTGCTCAGCCAGGAAAGGTTCATCCTTGGGTGGCTTACAAAGCCTGTCTTCCTTCTTTGGGACAGCAGAAGTGGATGAAGACTTGTGCCATGTAATCCTGGTCACATCCTGGAATGGTTCAACGAGAGGCGGATGACCAGGGGTTTTGGTTCCTGTGAGCCCAGAAACTTAACTAGCCTTCTGCGCTCTGGATCTAGTTCCTCAGTGCCCCACTCATAGATGGACTGAATGTGGTGCACGATGTCCAAAAATGAGGGGTCATCTTGGGAGATCTTGGTGAATCCCTGGGGCCCAGAGAGTGCAGGATGAACTCATCCTCGTCAGAGGACTCTGAGGAAGAAGGGCTTGCGGCCCCGTCGTCCGGTGAGGACGGGCATCCACTGGAGGACCGAACTGGGGAAGACGGCCTCCTTCTCCGCTTCCTCTTCGGGTCTGGGTGGGTGACGTTCTCCCCTGTTGGGGTAGGAGGCAGCCCCACGGGAGGTGGTTTCGAAGTAGGTTCGGGGGTCTGTATAGCAAGTCCCCCTTGACTGTATTCCACCAAGTAGTGAAGAGCGAGCTGATGTCCGTCACTGGGGCAGACAATGGGTTCGCTGGACCAGGTGTCTTGGGTTCTTGTGTGTCTGGCGCCTGGTCTGGAGAGCCTGTTTATCTCCATCTGGCTGCTCGGCATCCATGTCCCTAGGGAACCGGCGTCCAGAGTAACCGGGGGCACGTCGGGCATCCAACCCTCAAAAGTTGGGGCAGGCGTCCGGGTTTCCTCTGGTGACTGCCTTAGAATGGGGGTCAGGGTGCAGGTCGTCGGAGCAGGCGACTGACTTGGTGAGTGCCCATCAGGGGAAGATGGGAGCAACGTAGCCAGAGGTGGCGTCTTGTGACGGCCGGCCTCCGGTCGTCTACCTGGGTTGTCCGACTGCTTGCACTTCTTGGATGAACTTGTATTCATGGAGTCTTTGGACTTACCAGTAGACATATGGCCTTCCTGGGTCAACCCTGAGGACTTACGGGGTCAGTGGGCCAAGGAAGAATGAGCAGGCGAATGCCCAGAAGAAGATGGCTCCCTACGTGTGCCCTGTAAAGAGGTGAGAGCAGATTTAGATGAAGACTTGGACGATTTAAGCGGGACCGAGCCAGACCTCTCGCTGGAGGTTGAAGTAGAGGACGCCCGGGAAGGGGACTTGGGGTGGGACTCAGACCTGGCCCTATCCTTCTCTCTATGGTGGTAGTGTTTCCCTTCCAATGGCTTGTCTTTAGGTGGGGAGTCCTTGGTGGGAGAGAAAGAGCTATGCTCCGATGTCTGCTGCATGGCCGCCACCTTCTGCCCCAATAAGTAGGCCTTTAGGGTATTGGCTCTCCTGATTCTCGTCTTCTGATTAAACTTCTGGCATTGCAGGCAGCCGGCCGGATAGTGGTCAGGGCCTAGACAGATTAGACAGGCTGCGTGTCAGTCTTTTGCTGGTACTTGTTTCCCCGCACACACTTTGATTTGTGCCATGGTGGAGAGGGCGACGACATGCAAGAAATGAGGATATTTAGAGATAACATCAAAAATTTCGAAAAACTTTTCAAAGCGATCAACTACAGTGAAAGGCGTCTGTGGAGCCAAACTACATGGGTCAATGGCGGGAAAATAACCAAGATTGCGTAGGGGGTCTGCCCCTTTACACCACGTCTGACGTCGGGCGGAGCCAACGTCGGGGGCGTTCCCCTGCTACAGACTGCTAGCTACAAGATTTTTCTATGGGGTCCTAACGCCTGGCGGCATTAGTCCTAATGGTATTACCTGCTGCAAGAGCTCCCCCTTGAAGTTAGATAATCAACTACTTTATGACGAAAACAAGCAGCCAGTTATTGTCATAACAGAAGTGAAAGAAAGAAATAGAGAAAAAAAAAATCTCCGAAATGGACCAAAATGCAGAACAGGCTACTTGCAACTGTAATTCTACCAGTATTCAGTTCATATCCACACTTAGGCAGTTTTCACTGAATGGAACTGTCTTTAAGCCAACTCCTCCTGTAACCTAATAATGTGCACTCTGGCTCTGCCCCATTGCTCTCAGATCTGCATCACATAAACCGAAAGAAAGCCTTGCCAGGAAAGGCTGGGTGGATCAATGGGGATGTATAATGAATTACAGAAGTAGCAGTAGAAAGTACAGTTACGTGAGAACTTACTGTAACAGTAGATCTTTGAGAGAGGCTCTTGCAGTAGGTCTTCACATATAGGACTGACCCACCAGGCATCAGGACGGAAAAATTTCTAGCCAGCAGTCTCTGGTGGGGGACCGCTTACACGTCAGGTGACCAGCGTCATATGACGTCAGTATAAAGGGGCAGATCCTCACACCCGCCTTCCAGTTCTTTCCCGCCAAGGGCCAAAAGAGGCAAGACGAGAGAGAAGAGGATATTTCCCCCACATGGAAATGGAGCCAAAAAAGCTTAGGGGGATGGAGGGTGGGAAGGAATACCTACTGCAAGAGCCTCTCTCGAAGATCTACTGTTACAGTAAGTTCTTACTTAACTGTACTATCTTACTTCGAGAGGGCTCCAGCAGTAGGTATTCACATATAGGACCGAGCCCCAAGGATTCTGGAACAAGGAAAGGCACTCGGGAGGAGGATAACTATCCATAGCATGGAACCTCTGGCTGAACAGGTTTTTTGAAAGCAGACCTTGAAGCACAGCCAACCCGAAGCCTGCTCTACGGCGAGAGGCAATGTCCAAACTGTAGTGTTTTGTAACGGTATGGACTGAAGTCCAAGTTACGGCTGCACAGATGTCTGCTGCTAACACATTCTTAAAACAAGACACAGAGGCAGCTACTGTTCTGGTGGAGTGACCTCTGACTTGACCCGGCAGGGCCTTGTACCACTTGTCATAACAGAAAGCGATACAATGAGCCAACCATTTTGATAGGCATTGCCTGGAAACAGTATTGCCTTCTCTTTCGTGAGCAAGAGAGACAAAAAGCTGATCAGTTTTCCTGAGATCCTTAGTCTGAGTGGTGTAGTATCTCAGTATTGTGTGAACATCCAAGGTATGCAAGAGGTACTCCCCTTGATTGGAGTTTTGTGTAAAGAAAGCGGGTAACTCAATAAATTGATTCAGCGTAGATTCAGCCACCACCTTAGGGAGAAACTTAGGGTTGGTGCGTAAAGCCACACGTTCCTTGTGGAAAATCAAGTGTGGAATTTTGCACATCAAGGCCTGAAGCTCGGAAATGCGTCGAGCAGAAGAAATGGCCACTAGGAAGAGGGTCTTCCAAGAAAGGAACTTTATATCTGCTGTAGCTGCCGGCTCAAAGAGAGGCAGGGTAAGCTTCTCCAGAATAAAATTCAAGTCCCACGGAAGGGCAGGGATTCGGATGGGGGGGGTCTCAAATGGAGGACCCTTCTGAGGAAAGTCTTAAGAGACTTCCAACTGCTCAAACGTCCTGTCTCCGAAGGGAATATGGTAGGCTGAGATAGCTGCCATGTGGACTTTCAACGAGGAATGGTTAAGACCCAGGTCGAAGAGGTGACGCATGTAGTCCAGGACTTTACTGACTGGGCATGAGAAAGGTTCGAAGTCTTTCGAGCTAGCCCAAATAGAAAATCGTTTCCACTTCACGGCATAGGTGGACGGCTTTCTGGCCTCTACCAAGATGTCCACTACTAGCGGAGAAACTCTGAAGCAGCTTTTGCTACGTCTGCAGGAGCCATGCATGTAAATGAAGGTATCAGAGACCTGGATGAACAAGGGTCCCCTGATCCTGGGTCAATAACTGTTGCGACAGAGGAAGAGGAAGTAGAGGTTCCTCTGAAAAATGTTGCAGAAGAGAGAACCAAACTTGCCTGGGCCAGAAGAGAGTGATGAGAATCATTCGAGCTCCCTCCGATCTGAGTTTTTTCAGGACCCTTGGAATTAAGGGAATAGGAGGGAAGGCATAAACAAATCTGTCCCTCCAAGCGAGAGACAGAGCGTCCTGCTAAAAAATGTCTCGCACTGGAGCGAGTGAGCAGAAGGCAGGAAGTTTTGCGTTTTGGGGAGACGCGAAGAGGTTTATCTGAGGTGTTCCCCATCGGTGAAAGATGTCGTTTACGACTTCTTGATCCAATTCCTATTCGTGGGACCTGGCTGAGGACCAGCTGAGTTGGTCCGCCAGTGTGTTTTCCACTCCCAGAACATGAATCGCAGTCAAGTGAAGTTGATGCTGGGTTGCCCAAAGCCAGACTCTCATCGCTTCCTGGCACAGAGGGTAGGAACGTGTTCCTCCCTGCTTGTTGAGATACCAGACTACGCACATGTTGTCTGATTGTATGAGGAGGTGACAGGGAAGAATAATGGAGTGTAGAGCCTGAAGGGCATGAAGGACTGTTCTCAGTTCGAGCACATTTATGTGCAGGTTTTGTTCGAACTTGGACCAGCTGCCCTGAGTCCTGTAAGACCCTAGATGGGCTCCCCTGCCTTCTGATGCATCTGTCGTCAACGTCTTGGGGGGTTAGATACTGAAGTGAACTCCCAGGCATAGGTTCTCCTGCACCATCCACCATTGTAAGTCCCTGATCACGGGATCAGAAACTAGCACCTCTTGGTCTAGATCGTCCCCGGTCTGGTCCCATTGTGACCGAAGTGTCCACTGAGAGATTCTCATATGGAGCCGAGCACGTGGAACCGTCGGAATGGCAGCCGCCATTAGCCCGAGAAGGCGAAGGACTGACCTGACTGCGACCCTCCTGCGACTGGACAGAAGACGGGCTTGAGTCTGAAGGGTGTCCACCCTGTCCGGAGGCAAAACCGCTTTGCCAATGGTCGTGTCCAGAATCGCCCCTATAAACTGGAGGCATTGGCAAGGGACCAAATGGGACTTTGTCCGGTTGATGATGATGTCCAGGCTGGTGAAAACCTGCAGGGTAAGGGAAGGGGAATACAGGAGTTCCTTCCTGGATGGGGCCGCCAGGAGCCAATCATCCTGGTATGGGAATACCTGAACACCCTGGGTATGCAGGTGGGCCGCTACCACTGACAGGCATTGGTTAAAAACACGGGGGGCCGAGGAAAGACCAAATGGGAGGGCCTTGAATTGGTAGTGGTCCCCCTGAAAGCAAAAACGAAGGAATCTGCGATGGGAAGGGCAAATGGGGATATGCAGGTAGGCATCCTGCATGTCCAGAACGCACAGCCACTGTCCCTGCTGAAGAAGCGGTAGAAGGCTCTGCAAAGAGAGCATTCTTAAGCGCTTGTACTCCATGAACATGTTCAGGGAGCTGAGGTCTAGGAGGGGCAAAGATTGCAGATATTACTAAAATGTTGCCTAGTATATTACAAAATGCAGGGAAAAACCCACTGGTTCTTATTCATGCCAGCACCAACAATATACTGCATGACAGTGTGGATCACAATAAACAAGATATTATTGCATTAACTAAATTTATTAATAAACAAAGGGTGTATGATCAGTCTATCAGAAATTTTACCAGTCCCAAGAGCTACTGATACTATTACCAGTAAAATCAAGAAAATTAATGAGTGGTTACGTAAATTTAGGCAAGACATCCCCTGCATAACCCACTGGGAAGATTTCATTGACAGACCATCTCTTTACTGTTGGGACGGACTCCGTCTTAGCAGGCGCGGCAGTACACGTCTTGGGAAATGTTTACCAAAAAAAACTGACATCCTTTTAAACTAGAAGCAAAGGGGGCGATTGGGAAATTTCCCAAGTCTCTAGAAATTAGTAAGATGCCACCACATTGTAGAGTCCTGTCACTAAATGCTTGCTCCCTAAACCGGATTAAAATAGCTGAACTAGAAGCCACTATACACATTCACAATATAGGTATCACTGCAATTACAGAAACTTGGTGGGACACTACGTCCACCTTACTGAAACGCATTCAGGGATACAAACTTTACTGTAAAGATAGGCCCACCAGACAGGGTGGCGGTGTCTGTCTCTACATCCGAGACAATATTAAATCCCATGAAATTCAATATACTACTACTACTACTGAAAGTAGCTGGGTGTCTATTCAATTTTCGAGACAACCACAAATATTCCTGGGTACCTGCTATAGGCCCCCTTCATCTGACCTTGACTATTTCTCGAATCTGCTAAAGACATTTCTTATTTTTCTAACAAGTGGGATATAATTATACTGGGTGATTTCAATCTCCCCAGTATAGACTGGAAATCTTCTTTAGGTACCACAGGTTAGGACAAACTGTTTCTCTCCTGCCTCTCAGAAAATAGTCTCTCGCAGTTCATTACTTCCCCGACTAGAGGTCCCAATACTCTTGATCTTGTCATATCTAACATTAAAGATTCTATTTCAGACATTCACATAAAGGCACCTCTTGGTACAAGTGACCATTCTGCCATCCTTTTTTCTCTTCAGACCAAGCATTCTTGCCTATATAAGCATACCACATATAAAAACTATGATAAAGCAAATTTTATTAACAAAAATAACTCACTTTCATCTAAACCCTGGAAAACTCTAATGCTTCATCTCTCAACAAACGATGCATGGACCTTGCTAAAATCACTAATTCATCAATTAGAGAAGTTATGGGTCCCACTAGTAAACAAATACAATACAAAAGGGAGAATACCAAGATGGTTCAACAAAAATATTAAATCCTTAATAAAGAAAAATCAAACTATTTAGAAAACTTAAAAGTAAGAAGACTCAAAATAAGGAAATCATTTACTCAAAGTACTAATCTATATTACGTCTTCTAAAACAAACCATAAAACAAGCTAACAGTAAACTTGAATTTAAAATAGCTCACACTAAGGACTCCCATAAAACATTGTATTCTTACCCAAACAGCAGAAACAGTAACACTAGGAAGGTTGGACCAATATCTCCTAACAACAATAGCATTAGTTCAGACTTAGGCACTACACATTTATTAGATACTTACGTAGCTCCCATGTTCTCCCCTAAGGATACCCCTGCTTTAAGTTCCCATGACCAGTGCAATATGCCCACAAACTATAATATTTCAGAAAAGATGATTATGTCAGCCTTGCGAACCTTAGAAAAAGCATCTAGCCTGGGACCAGACAACATTACACCTAGATTCCTACTGGAAACAGCCAAGACAATAATGGTCCCCTTAAAAATAATCTTTAACAAATCACTTGAACCTGGACATCCCACTGGACTGGTTGGCAGCCATGGTAACTCCCATTCACAAAAAGGGTAGTAAAGCTAATGTCCAGAATTACCGACCCATAAGTCTCACATCTGTTGTCTGCAAAACTATGGAGAAGATAATCAAATCATTTATTGAAAGGCAAATAGGCTTGCTTAATCTGGATGACAAATCACAAAATGGCTTTAAAAACGGTATTCATGTACTACTAATTTAGTTACCTTCTACAATAACATAAATTTAGGCTTAGACAACATTTCATTCGACATTATTCTTTTGGATTTCAGTAAAGCATTCAACAAAGTACCACACAATAAATTGATCTCTAAACTTGAGTCTTTTGGTTTTTCTTTCTGTCTTACAAACCTGGAAAAAAAACTGGCTTGCGAACAGAACGCAGAGGGTGAATATCAACAACTCACTGTGATATCATAGTCTAGTGAGTAGTGGAGTCCCCCAGGGCTCCGTCTTGGGACATACATTGTTCAATCTATGCATTAGTGATATGAAAAGTTTGTCTCAAACTTGGTTATCCAAGTTTGCTGACGACTCAAAACTTGGGGGTTATGTAGATTCAGCTGACAATCTAAAAAATCTCGTTTCTGACTTACATAACATTGAACAATGGGCAAACACAAATCATATGGAATTTAATATTGACCAATGCGTTGTCCTCCATGTTAGTATCAAAAATTCAAAAACATATACAACCTAAAAACATTCTACTAAAACCATCAAGTACAGAAAGAGACCTGAGAATACTTGTTAATAAACTTTCATCTTACGATCACTGTTCTAAAGTTACAAGGGTAGCACATTCCCTTTTGAGTCAAATTAAATGCACATTTGTCACCAGAATCAAGCAATGGCTCATCCCTCTATATAGATCTCACATAAGACCCCATTTGGATTATGGATCTCCTTTTTGGAACCTCTATCTTGCAGGTAACATAGCCCAAATGGAGAGAGTCCAGAGAAGGGCAACAAAAATGATCTTGTGTTTGACCAATAAAACATACCCTGAGAGGTTAAAGGCAACAGGCCTCCAAACCCTCGAAACAAGGTGCTGAAGGGGGACATTTTGTTCCTTTATAAGGTCCTACAATCCCCAGAGCTGTCAGCTCAGTGTGGTCTCTTCTTCTTTAACAATAAAAGAATACTTTGGTCTCACAGCAAACAGATTATACTTAAAAAGACAAACTCAAATAAAAGAAACAATTATTTGACAGTACGGGCACCAAGACTTTGGAACTCACTGCCACAAGAATTAGTTGACATTAGAAACTTTGATATTTTCAAGAAACAACTTGACATTTGGCTAACCATGAACAATACATACTCTTAATAGCCCACACTGTGTGGGGGTAAATCCTGATGGCCACGGTCTTCTTTTTTTCCCTTATTAAACCTAATAAACCGATGAGAAACAAAACATGGTCTCTTAGACCACTTAGGTAAACTGACCCGAAATGTATCTCCGGTTCCTGGGAACCACAAAGGAACCCGAGGAAAGACTACTGCAGAATAAAACTGAAAGAAAATGAAAGTAACCTGAAAGAGCAGGAGTCAGAAAAATAAAATGCAGATTTCACGCGGAGAGAATGAAGCCGAGGAGAGCTCTCAGGGTGACTCTGCTTGCTCAGGTGGAGAAACAGATCTGCCTTTGAGCCGTGCAGTGCAGCACCATTGCAAGCCTAAAATTCTTTTCCAAGTGGCTAATCTGCATATTCATTTCTTCTCCATGTACTTTGAGGCAGATCGAGCCATCAGGCTGGCTGCATTCATAAGCATAATGAGGGATTCCCTGGTTTTGAAATACTAAATAAAAATCATAATTAATATTATACATATACCAATTCCTTTTCCAACTTTGCAAATTTCAATCAATGCATTACCATCAGAGGCTATTAGGGGCCTTTCTGAACTAAGATATTTATTTGTTAACCGGGTGGGTGCACTAGACCAGGGACCATTTTCAGTCACATTTTACAGTAGCAAAGTAATTTTCATTAAAAAAGGTGCTCAAGAACAATGGGACATGCTAATGAAGCTGGAGGGGGGTGGATTCAGGAGAGATGTGAGGAAGTACTTTACAAAAAGAGTGGAGGATTCCTGGAAAAGCCTTCCAGTGGAGGTAGTAGGGGTGAAAACAGTGGTGGGATTTAAGTATGCATGGGACAGGCATAATGGAATCTTGGGGGAAAGAAGGAGGGGGGAGAAAGAGCTGTACTGGCAGCATGACTTTATATGCGGCATAATGACCCCGTGCCGGTCTGCGGTGATACTGTAGGTAGGGAAAAACTGGCAGACTGGATGAGCCATGTGGTCCTTATCTGCCACGAAATTCTATGTTTTATGACCTGGGCCATCAAGATAGCACAAAACAGTGAACCATATGAGCACAAAATAGCAAACAATGAGATCACATGCATTACAAGAGTTAAAATCAAAAGATAAAAGCTGAAACAAAAAAAAAACTCTCTGATTGGGAAACAGTATATCACAATGATAGTAAATCTAAGGGTACACCCCCCTCCACAATTCAATGTGGATAATCCCTCGACAGTCAGATCACTGACACAGAGTAGCTGATTCTGATAATGAGACGACAAGTTACTTTTTTTTTTTTGCTTCATTTACAAGATTCACTTCAGTCATCTCCATAGCGATCTCTCCCACGTACAGCAGCAGAATCAGACTCCTAAATCCGGGGTGGGATTGGTGTAGAGTTCCGTTACCTCAGCGATCCCTGTGGTAGTCTAGGGACCTGGCCTCCTGCACTGAACATCACTGCATGTGTGCAAGACCTGAAAGGGTAGTGCTTGGCATTGTGGGAAAGAAAAATGCAGGTGGGAAAATACTGTTTATAATCGTGGCAGTACACTCAGCTTCCATAATGGACTGCACTTTGTTAGGTGAAGGTGGGGACACATGTCTTTCTCTATGGCCCCACCATGGGGAGTAATCAAGGACTTGGAGTCAGGGTGGTCTGTTAGCGGGGCTGGGTGGCAGCCAGTCAGAACATACAGAAATGCACAATGACTGACCATGGAGGGAAAAAATGTACAGTACATGGAAAAAATGACATTTCAAATCAGTGGATCAAGGCGGAATAGCCCACAGGTTTTAAGACACTGTCACTAGTTCATACTTTGGCTTCCATCATCCATCCCTCAGTGCAAATACATGCTAATGAAGGTCATCCAAATTTAAAAATGGAGTGTCCTTGTAACATGGATACACATTTGGAACTGTAACAGACACAGATTTTTGCAGGAATATGGTGTTTAGTTGGAGAATACTGACATGCACCAGGTGTCAAACCCATATGCGATTGCCTTTTCACCATTATAATTGTATGTCTGAACAGTCTGCATGCCGTGTAACCTCCTGGTTCATACATGAAAATAGGCATTTGTCCCTTGTGCTTACCTGGTCAATAAAAACTAAACAGACAAATGTTAACAGTTCTATGAAAAGGAAAAAAAATGTCCAAGTTCTTTGGAAGGTCAAAGAAGAGGGCCTGATTCAAATGAGTGAGCTGTGAAACCCTATTAAATAACTGGAGCAGCCGAGTTGGTTCGGAGGCATGGTGGGAACAGGTGTGTGGCTCATATCGCAATGGACTTGCTTTCAAGGAGTGACCACTTGTGGCTGTGAAAACCTCATCAGATAATTGAAGCAGCTGAGTTGGCTGTAGGTAAAATGCCCAGTAAACATCATCGGGGGTGGGTGTTCAGTTTTATTGTTCGGTAAATACCATTACAATATACTAAAAACATTAAGATATTCATCATTAAACATACAAATACATAGGCAACAGGAACATCACAATATAAATATTAAAAATCCCTAGTAGAAAGTGCTAGAGTGCTTAATCAAAACAAAAGAATTATCATCTCTCCCTTATCTTTTCCTTTCTCTCTCTCCTTATTCCATTTTACACAATCCCACCCCTCCCTTTATCATTTATATCATAAAACATTTGCTGAAAGCCTGAGGCTTGCTTAATTTTAGTCCGTTTAAGCTACTAACACAAGTTTATTTCTCAGAGGCAGGGAGATGTTTTTCTTTATATTTCATCGCTTGGTAAAAGAACCCTGAAGTCATCTTGGCCTCCTCTAACGTATGAGGGTATAAAAGCATGAACAGCGGATCATATTTTACGTTTGCATATTTAATAAGAAACTTGTTAAGTAATTTGAAGCACAGAATTTTATATAAGGGGCATTGCATCGTAATATGATAAAGGTTTTCTTCAAAACCCCTATTACACCTACATGTTTAGAGGCAGGTGTTAGGGGCAACTATTCTGTTGAAGAATATGTATTTAGAGCAAATAATGCCCATCCTTGCCCATGTAATCATTTTCCTGTCTAAAGGAGTAAGGGGTAAGATCAGATAGTTTTCCAGGAATACATCAATCTTGTTTTGGGCTAACCAAGTAGCCTGGTGTTGACCTCTAAGAAGCTCCATTTGTTTTCTTTGGGCAAATGTGAATATTTTTTTTTTTTTTTAACAAGTTCCTTAAAATAAAGGAGATATTGTAATCTATTTTTCCCAATCTAGCCAAAGATGATACATAGCTATTCTCTCCAAAATACTTTGGATAGAATTAACCCAAGGTGATCTAAAGTTTTGTTTTTGCCAAGCAATGTTTTCTTTCAAACATAATAGCGGTAAACTGTTGACCTGATGATTGATAATTTTTAACCAATAACCCATCATGCGCATCTCAATTATAGTGGCAATGGGAAATCTTCCTAGTTCAGCCCTAGCTATAACACTGAATGTAGATAGTGGCACCTGTAATAATGATTTATAGAAAAAGATGAAAGAGTCTAACATGTCTGAATATAAGAAAAATAGCAGGACAAGAGGACACAGCATGAGATTAGAGGTAGGCCGATTAAGGGGGAATGTGAGGAAATACAGGTTGCTCACCTGTAACAGGAGTTCTAGGAATGGTATATGTTGTTCATCCACACTGTCTGGCAGGTTTCTTGCCACTTTAAATCTTGCCGGAAGGTCTTCAAGCTGGCTCCTCCCACCCACCTGGGTGGTAAAACTCTCGGTTCTGCCCCGTGACGCCAGATCTAGCCCGCTGGAAGCCAGGTTGTGCATCGAAGCCGGGGAGGTTGGGTGGGTCGTGTGGATGAACAACATATACCATTCCTAGAACTCCTGTTACAGGTGAGTAACCTGTATTTCTAGGGACATGGATATGTTGTTCATCCACACTGTCTGGCAGACTCCTAGCAGTTCTCTGGGAGGAGGGAGGCAAGATGCACACCCCTACTTAGGGAATAAAGACTGGAGAACCGAGGCCCCAAAACCAGCATCCCGGCGTGACTCAAGGTCGATGTGGTAGTGGGTAATGAAGGTGTGTGCTGACTTCCAGGTAGCAGCCCTGCAGATTTCCTGGATAGGGATGTCCCTGGAAGCAGCCACTGATGCAGCGGTATGGCGGGTAGAATGAGCTCTTATCCCTCTGGGAGGCTCCATGACCACCAACCTATAGCAGAGATCTATGCAGGAGGTGACCCACCTGCCTATCGTCTGCTTGGCTGCAGGTCTGCCAGGTGCGGCTTCAGCGTAGGTGACAAACAGCTGGCGTACCTCTCCCCGAACTTCAGCCGTCCGCTCCTTGTAATAAGCGAGCGCTCTTCTAGGGTCCAAAATATGGAGCCTATATTCAGCCTCCGAGGTGTGATTGGAGTAGAACACCAGCAGAGTCAGCACCTGGTTAAGGTGAAACTCCGACACCACCTTCGGAAGGAATTTCGGGTGGGGGCGCAGGACAACCTTGTCCCTGTGGAAGACTAGATAAGGAGACTCGATGGAAAGCGCCTGGGGCTCTCCCATCCTTCTGGCTGACGTGATAGCCATCAAGAAGGCGGTCTTCCACGACAGGTGAGAGATGTCACACCTGTGCATTGGTGCGAATGGCTTGCCCATGAGCTTAGCCAATACCAGCAGTAGATCCCACGGAGGTGGAGGTTCCCGCACCGGAGGGGATATGTGATCAAGGCCTTTGAAAAAGCGCCCGACCACCTTCTCCTGCGCCACCGACTGCTTCCCGGCCCACGCCCGGTAAGCAGAGATGGCTGCCAGGTGAGAAATGAGAAAAGACAGAGGTAGAAAGGTCAGGGGGGATGCTGCAACAGAAGGTAAAGCCATCAAAAATGGAGAGCAATGAGTACCAATGCCCATAGTCTAGGTAACAAGCTTCCTGAATTAGTGGCCTTGATGGAGGAGGAACATCTGGATATAGTGGCAGTCACAGAAACATGGTACACAAAACCATGACTGGGACGTAAACATACCAGCATACACTATCTACAGGAGGGACAGGGAGGGTAAAAGAGGAGGAGTAGTCTTTACATAAGGAAGGAATAAAAGCAACAGAACAAAGGGTAGTAAACAGGAGGAGAAGAAGCACTGTGGGTAAATTTGGAGACAGGCAATGGCACCACAATCCGCACAGGGGTTGTTCACAGACCCCCTTCTCAGGGAGGAAATGGACAAGGAAATGACAGAAAGTATACTTAGAATGGCAGAAAAGGGAGATACTGCTGATGGGTGATCTGAATATGCCAGATGTTAACTGGAGTGCAGTTGCAGCTGCCACTTCCGAAGAGTGCAGTTATTCTAGATGCCCTACAGGGGGCATGCCTTAGACAACTAGTACTGGAGCCCACTCGAGAGGGAGCAATATTATACTTGATACTCTCAAATGGAGAGAGGATCACAGATGTAGAAGTGGGTAGCCATCTGGGAACTAGCGACCATCGAACTGTATGGTTCACAATAAACACAGTAACAGAGTCAAGCCATACAAAGACAAAAGTACTGGACTTTAGGAGGGCTGACTTTGCCATAATGGGTGAGTGCCTAAGGAATGCACTAGCAAATGGGCAGGAAGGAGGGGTGGAAGAACAATGGGGAATAATAAAAACTGCCATCACAGAGGTAACAAGCCTTTGTGTGAAGCAAATAAACAAAACAAGACTATGTAAGAAACCACTATGGTTCTCAAAGGAAGTGGCAGTGAAGGTTCAAGAGAAAAAGAAAGCATTCAGGAAGTACAAGGAATCGCAGAAGGAGCAGGACAGAGAACTGTATCAGTTAAAGCAAAGGAGGCTGGGAAGGCAGTCAGAACAGCAAAGGCCCAAACCAAGGAAAAGATAGCCAACTCAGTTAAGAAGGATAAAACCTTTTATAGGTACATCAGGAGGCGAAGGAAGACCAAGGGAGGATAGTGAGGCTTAATAAAGGGAAGGAGGGTGGGCAGAGGGAGACTGTGAAAAGGCAGAGATACTAAACAAATATTTTTGCTCAGTATTTACAGAGGAAGAGGGAGATACATAAAACAAACAGTAGTAACACTCTGGATACAGAAGTTGATACTGGCCCATTTACAGAAGAAAAGGGTTCTGAAAGAACTCTTAAAACTGAAGGTGGACAAAGCAAGGGGCCTGATGGGATTCATCCCAGAATTCTAAAGAACTAAGGAGGAACTAGTGACACCACTGACTACCCTTTTAACAAATCATGGGAGGATGGGGTGGTACCAGAGGACTGGAGGAGGGCAGATGTGATTCCCTTCACAAAAGTGGGAGCAAGGCAGAAGCAGGAAACTATAGACCTGTTAGTTTAACCTCAGTGATAGGGAAAATGATGGAATCACTTCTAAAGGAAAGAACTGTCGAGTATCTAGAGGCCAGAGGGCACAGGACCCTAGGCATGGATTCACAGCGGAAGGTCATGCCAGACGAATCTGATAGATTTCTTTGACTGGGTGACCAAAGTAGTAGATCAGGGAGGGGCTGTGGACATGGCCTACCTAGACTTTAGCAAGGCATCTGACACAGTCCCACACAAAAGATTAATATACAAGTTAGCCAGCCTGGGAGTGGGTCCCAAGATGACAGCCTGGGTAAAGAATTGGCTGGAGAATAGGACACAGAGAGTTATAGTAAGTGGAGTCCACTCAGAAGAAAGGAGGGTTACTAGAGGGGTACCGCAGGGTTCAGTATTAGGACCGGTCCTCTTCAATGTCTTTATAAGCGACATTGCAGAAGGACTGGAAGGAAAAGTATGTCTCTTTGCAGATGACACTAAGATCTGCAACAGAGTTGATGCACATGGTGGGGTGGAAAGGATGAGAAGGGACTTGGCAAGGTTAGAGGAATGGTCAAATGTATGGCAGCTTAGATTCAATGCTAAGAAGTGCAAAGTAATGCACCTGGGAAACAAAAACCCAGGGGAAGAGTACACAATGGGGGTGAGATACTAACAACAACAAAAATGGAAAGGGACCTGGGGGTAGTCATATCAGATGACCTAAAGGTGGGCAAGCAATGTGAGAGGGCAGCAAGGAGGGCTGGGGGATACTGGGATGCATAGGGAGAGGCATCACCAGTAGAAAACAGGAAGTTATTATCCCTCTGTACAGACAGCTGGTGAGACCCCATCTGGAGTACTGTGTGCAGTTCTGGAGACCCAATCTCCATAAGACAGACAGGATGGAAGCTGTCCAGGGAGGGCAACTAAAATGGTGCAGGGTCTGCACGGAAGTCATATGAAGAGAGCTTAAGAAGCTAATATGTATAGCCTCAGGAAAGGAGGGAGAGGAGGGACATGATAGAAACTTTCAAGTACCTCATAGGAATCAACAAAGTCCAAGAGGTAGCATCTTTCAAAAAGAGGTGTGCAAGAACAAGAGGGCACAATTTGAAGATAGAGGGCGGCTCAGAGGTAATTTAAGGAAGTATTTCTTCACAGAGAGTTGTGGATGCATGGAACTGCCTTCTGGAGGAGGTTGTGGAGTCAAAATCAGTGGTGGAATTCAAGCATGCATGGGATAGTCATCAAGGCCATTCTGGGGGGTGGGGGTAGGAAGAAGTAGGCTGCTGGTTAACTAGGATCTGCAGCTTATCCAGTAGGTAGGGAAATGGGCAGACTGGGTGGGCCAAGCGGTCCTTATCTGCCATCAAATTCTATGTTTCTATGTTAAGGGTCATCGACTGAAGCCCTTGCTGAGAAAGGGACCACAGGTAGTCCAGAATGCTTGCCAAGGAGCAGGAGGAGGGTCCAGGCCCTTGTCCTGACACCAAATGGAGAACTTCTTCCATTTAAAGGCGTAGCATTTCCTGGTCGACTCCTTACGGGATGCCTCAACAATATTGAGGACCTCATCGGAAAGACCCAAGGCCTGGAACTCTAGCCGCTCAGGAACAAGGCCGTCAGGTGCAGGGATTGAAGGTCCGGATGGAATACCTTCCCCTGATTGACTGAGATCAGGTCCGGGTGGGCTGGAAGCCGCCTTGGGAGCCTGGAGCTGAGACTGAGGAGATCTGGATACCAGAACTGGCGATGCCAGTCTGGGGCTACCAGAATCACCTGCGCCTTGTCCCTCCTCACCTTGAGAAGCACCTTGTAGATCAAGGGGAAATGGGGGAAAGGCGTAGAAGAGGCCCGGGGTCCACGGCCTCGACAGGGCATCAGACAGAATACTGGAGGCTCCTGCCACATGGATGGCAAGGAGATCCGCCTCCAGGCTGTGCACGAGGGACCAAATGCAGAGAGCTTCCCTGCACAGAGGCATATAACGCGTCCCGCCCTGGTGGTTTAGGTAGTACATGGTCGTGGTATTATCCGTCTGGACCTGGACCACTTGACCCCGTACAAACGGAGTAAAGGCGGTGAGGGCTAGATGAACCGCTCGAAGCTCCAGCAGGCTGATGTGGCATCGGGACTCCCGAGGGGACCAGAGGCCGCACGCTCCCCAGATGGGCACCCCAACCCATCAGAGAGGCATCAGTCGACAGAGAGACCGTCAGCTCGGGCGGACGAACGGAATGCCTTCCTGCAGATGTGCTGGAACGGTCCACCATTGGAGGGCATTCCACATCCCCTGGGTCACTGTCACTAGCTGATCCAAGGGATCGGAGTGCTGTGACCATTGGCTGGTGCATGCCGCCAGGAGGCGCAGGAAATCCCGGGCAGGGCGCAATTGCCCAACCTGAAATGACCGGGCAAAGGAGGAAAGAACCTCGGCCCTAGTCCGCCGGGAGCCGTGCTCTGGCTCGTAGAGAGTCGAGCTCTGCCCCGATGAATTGTATCACCTGCTTTGGCACGCGTTCCAACTTGGCCTCGTTGATAAGGAGGCCAACCTGAAAGCAAACCTGGACCGCTCCACCTCCATTCTGGAGGAGGCTTCAATCAGCCAGTCATCCAGGTAGGGGTACATCCGGACCCTTCGGTGCTGCAGGAATGCTATCACCACTGCCATGCATTTGGTGAAGACCCTGGGAGCTAGGGTAAGGCCGAAGGGCATGGCCCGGAACTCTTAGAGGGATCCCTCTGCCCTGAAGCAGAGGAAGCTCTGGTGGGACGGACGGATTGGGACGTGAAAGAACGCGTCCTGGAGGTCCAGAGAACAGAACCACCCGCCTCGTTCCAAGGATGGAATGATCTGAGCCAGAGTGAGCATCCTGAAGGTTCAAGACCTTAGGAACCTGTTCAGGTCGTGCAGGTCTAGAATGGGGCGCCAGCCCCCCGTCCGTTTCGGGACCAGGAAGTACCTGGTCACAAACCCTGGGTCTGGTGGAGGATCCGCCATCTTCCTGATCACCTCTTTTTCGAGAAGCAGGGCAATGTCGGCTCGGCGAGCCGACAGAGAGGCTTCGGACCCCTTAGCCGCCCAAGGGGTGACAGCTCGGAAGGGCGGGGCCTGCTCGAACTCCAGAGGCAGGCCCTTTCCTACCACCTCCAACACCAAGCGGTCCGTGATGATAGTGGACCAGGCTGAAAGGAAGTGGCGGAGCCGTCCCCCCACGGGGGGAACCCAGGGGGGAGTGGCGAGGCTGGGGGCCACACCCCTCAACCCATCACTGGGCAGGCTTGGAGGAGGGGCCGGCCGAGGGACTTCCTGGGCCTTTTCCTCCCTGCTTCCTATTAGAGGAAGCCGCAGGCTTGGCTTTGGGGTGCCAAGCATGAGCCTGCTAGCCCTGATGCTGGTGTTGCTAGGCCGGACGTGCCACAGGCGCAGAAGGGCGAAAGGATTCATGTTGCTGACGACGGCCCTTGTCCTTCTGGGCGGAGGTGACAGAGTCCAGGGTAGCCTTTGGACTTTTCGATCCGTTGGAGGTGGCCTTCCACTCCAGGGCCGAACAGGTCAGTCCCCAAGAAGGGGACGTCCGCCAATTTATGCTGGGTATCCGCAGTGAAGGTGGATATCCTCAGCCATGCTCTGCGGTGCATGGCCACTGCAGCCGCTACTGATCGGGCACAGGAGTCTCCAATGTCTAGAGCCGTTAGGAGCTGCTTTTTCGCCACCACCCTTCCCTGATCCTGCACCTGCTTGACCGTGGTCTGCAGGTCGGACGGGAGATGAGGGATCACCTCATCCAGGGAGCCCATGAGGGCGTGGGAGAAGTATGCCATCAGCACGGCCGAGCTGGCCTGGCGGAGGCCTAGGGAGGACGCAGCAAACACCTTGCGCCCGGCATAGTCCAGCTTTTTGGACTCCTTGTCAGGGGGCTTATCCACATCCCTAGCGTTCCCGGAACGCCAGAAAATGCCATCGGTGACCAACCCTTCCGCAGAGGGGTGCTCCGAAAAACCGGACAAAGAGCCGGTAGGGACCACATACTTCCTGGCCATCCTGGCCGAAGGCGCAGGGCAGGAAGCCGGCCACTGCCAAAGCTCCAAGGCTGGGCCAACAATGGCTTCAGCCACCGGAAAAGCCTCCGTGGGCGAATCCCCTCGGTTCAGTATCTCCGTGAGGGGATACTTGGCCCACTTGGATATGGGCTCAAGCTGCATCCCGGTGGACTCCGAGATGAGCCGAAGCAGACCCATGAACGACGATGGGCTCTCATCCATTGACTGCCCCCCAGAGGACTCCAGGTCAAGGGGCCTGAAAACAGGGAGGAGTCGTCGTCAGACTCCGAGGAGTCTGCAAAGAGCTGCCTGAGGCCTGAGCCACCCTCCACCTGCCGAGGACGGTCGGGAGTGAGGGTGACCGACAACCAGTGGGGCAGACCCTGACCCGACCGAGAGTCCTAGGTCGGCGACCCCGATTTTGGTTGCAGAGTCGGAGGTTCTACCACAATTGGTGGGGCAGCTGGTTTCGGCCGAACAACCGGCCCAGGCTTGGGCACCTCGACCACCACGAGGGGTTGTTTCAGCCTTTCGGGTGACAGCCACTTAATGGCCGGGGAAGGTGACGGCATCTGCTTGTTCCCAGACAAAAGGAGCTGCTGCCACATTAAGTCCTCGTAGTGTCGACGCAATTTGCGCCGAAGTCTCTCCTCTTCCGAGGAGGAAGACGAGGACGAGTGGCGCCACCGCTTTCCTCTGGTGCGGCCGAGACCGCCGATGTCGGGCGGGATCGGGCTGGACGAGACAAGGTCCAAGACCGAGACCCTCAGTGTTTCCGAGGCGGGTCTGGGAGGAGCGGGGACACCAGCTCTTCCCTCGGCTCGGGAGCCTTGACCAGGACTCTGGCACAGGAGGCGAGGCAAGTCTCGGTTTCCACCGGGGAACTGGTGAAGAAGGGTTGTCGGCTTCACCAGTTGACAGCTCAGTCCGACGGTCGAGAAAAATCTCGACCGCATCGATGGGTGTCTTGGCCAGCTGACCTGATGGGGACACCGTGAAGCCAGCGGCCTTAGCTGCCAACCTGCGACTGAAGTCGGTGTCGACCAGTCAGGGAAGGGGCCTCTCCGCCCCACGAAGCGCCGACGGTGGACTACCCTTCGAGTCGCTATTTTCTAATCGGCGAAGAGTGTCCCGATGGCCTCTCCCTCGCGGGAAAGGGATTGACAAAGCCCTTAAAAGAAGCTGTGTATGAGGATCCCAGAGAAAGTGGGATAAATGCCGCGACCGAGGAAGATGAGGATGTGGCCTGGGCCGCCTCCTCCTCGAGGACGATCATCTGCCAGAGTTGCTCAGCCGAGCCAGCCGCCATGGACACCGCCCAACGGGCCTCCTTAGACTTCACCGGGGTAGTGCTTCTCGGGGCACCCAAGCTGTAACCGGGCAGCACGGTCTTCAAGGACGATGGCCAAAAACGATCTACATAACTCGCAGGCCTGCGGGTCGTGATCAAGGCAGAGGCAATAGACGCACGTGGAGTGCGGGTCCATCCTGGACATCTTCTGCCCACATGGGCACCACCGAAATCCAGGAGTCGATTTGTCCATCGCAGCCACGAGGGAGTAATTTGACCTAAGTCTTTAGAACTTTAGAACTATTTTCGGACGAACCGAAGAATTAGGATCCAGTCTATACGCAGAACGTTAAGGAGGGAACCTGAGCTTCCAAGTGGTAAGGAAGATCTGGTGTCATGGGGCGGAGCCGAGAGTTTTACCACCCGGGTGGGTGGGAGGAGCCAGCTTGAAGACCTTCCAGCAAGATTTAAAGCAGCAAGGAACCTGCCAGACAGTGTGGATGAACAACATATCCATGTCCCTAGAAATTCTTTTTCACAGAAGGAGTGGTGGATGCATGGGACGGCCTACCTCAGGAAGTGGTGGCTATGAATACAGTGCAGGACTTCAAACAGGCATGGGATAAGCATAAGGGAGCAATATAGAGCAAAGGCCGATGGCACATTTATAAGGCAGACAAAGAAATGGGCAGACTGGATGGGCCTTGCGGTCCTTATCTGCCGTCAACCTCTATGTTTCTATGTAAAAAAGAAAGAGGAGTCTCCAGCCATAAAGGAGGGTTTGTACCCCAAACCTCTGCTCCATATGTAAGAATGGGATTAATTTTTGCTTCACCAGCAATTAATGCCGGTGAAACTGAATGACCTGCATGTTTGCTGTTAAAGCGCAGTAGTGCTTTAGCCATCGCCACTTGGTCCCTCCAAAACTCTGACCATGCTCCGTCCACAGATAACTTAACATCTAAGTATATGTAGAAAGTTACACTTTCAATCTGTTCTTTATTTAAGTAGAACATTGGTTTCTTTCCTTGGCCCTGATTTGGAGCAAAAATCATAAACTTAGTTTTTTTCATGTTTATTGTTAAGTCCAATTGCTTACATTTAGTGTTAAGTTGGGTTATTTTATTTTGCCATCCCTGACTAGATAAAGCAAAAAAAATTAAGTCATCTGCATAAGCAAGACTACGTACTAACTGGTTCCTAATTTGGGGGGAATCCAAACTAGATACCTCACAAAGTCATAAGAGAATCAATATACAAATTAAACAAAAGGGGGACCAAAAGGCATCCCCATGGGGGTGGGTGTGATCTGTTAATTGGGTCCGGACCAGCTTCTTCACATAAAGGAACAAAGGGAGGCTGACCCTTATGACCGACAGTATGATGCTGCGGCGGTGGTGGCACGGGGAGAGGGAAGCAGACTCTTTGAGAGGATTAAACTGGCATCAAAATCCAGGCACTGGTAGATTCAGTTAGGGGGGAAAAAAAAGAAGTACAGATGTCCCGTGCAAGCTAAAGGGAACTTCGTGTCTCCTGAATCTCACGCTTGAGTGGTAACTTGAGTCCCACACAAGGATACTACCTGGTGTAGGAGCAAAATTTGTTGTATTGTAGTCTACAGACTACAGAGGTTCTTTCCATAATCATTCTGTGTAACTGTTTCAATCTACATTTCCCTAGTTTGTTTTATACCTTTTGTATTCTACTGAACATTCTGTAATTCAGTAGTATAACTATTTATTTAATTTTCTCTGTGACTGTGCAGAGTTATATGGGACAAGCAGCAATCGATTTCTATTGAGCAGCTTGGTGTTCCACTACCAAACAGCATGACAACCAAGTATAAATTAACCAAGTCTGATACAGAACAAGAAGTTGTTCCTGGAGTAACTGAAGGACTGGTGCGGTTTCAAAAGTAAAAAGTAAGGCCCTGCACTGGGTGGGCAATGGTCAGTGGTAAGACTAGAACTAGACCAAGACACCTTAGCTGTCAGCCAGGTGGTGACAGCATTAAACTATACAGAGCTGTCCAGGCATCCGGTCATCGTTATGTGTGTGTGAGTGAGACAGTTGTGCAAATAGGGAAGAAATTTGTCACAAGTCTGCCAAAGACTAGGGGTGGCTGAGAGCTCCCAAAGCATACCATAGTTGATGAGACAACCTCTCCCATCATAGCAGAGACACCCTCTCCCATCATAGCAAAGACTAAGACACACACATACATATTTTATATATATATATATATATATCTATATATGTAGATATATTATAGTGGCACGGTAGTTAGGGTTGAGTACCCCATTTAAGGTTAAAGTGTGAAAATTGGCAGCTTAATAACTTTGCCACCGTATGATGGATTTGCCTGAAATTTGGTAAGCACAGGGCGGTACCATAGATCTCTGGATCTGCCAAGTTTTGTAACGGTCGGATATATGGTTGCGGAGCTATACAGTACAATAGAAAGTCATATTTACCCTTTTTTGTGCATTCTTTGCTCGTGCCTACAGGTTGCACAGTCTGCGCGACCAATCCGAAACCTTCAGGGAACATTTATTTATTTAATAGTTTTACCAGGAAGGCATACTAGTGATGGAACGCTCGATTCCAGATGCATCCTGGGGAAGGGGGATTAGGAGAGTACTTTACATGCAGTAGCACATTACATTGACGAGATATTTACAGTGTACAAGATACACCTGCCTCATGGCAGGGGAAGAACTATTAGTGCAACCAACAGAGTTGGAGCTAACAAGGGCCAAGTGCCACATCAGTACAGGATTGTTAACTATATGAACAAATAAGCAGTCAACATATATATATTTAAAGCATTTGGCTGCCATAGGGGGCTAGCTGCAGAAGCAGGCGGTGACAAAATGCTGCTTGAGGAGAAGGCTGTATGGAGGTGGAGTGTTTGAGCTCAGCTGGGAGGGAGTTCCATACGTAAGGCATATGGTACTTGAAGGCATGCTGACCTTTGGCAGAGGTCATAAGTGGAAGTTGGAGGAGCCTGGAGTCGGTGTTCCGGAGGGAGTAAGTTGAAGGAGTTTGGGTAGCTAGGGTAGCTGCAAGGTAAGGGGGAAGGGACTGGGTCCAGTATTTTGATATTATCCTAGCGCAGTGTGCCATTCTCCGATCCTGTAAAGAAGGTAGGTCTAAGGATCAGGTAGAGGTCACAGTGGTGAGCTGTGGGCGGGCGGTCCAGGGCAAAACGGCAGAAAGAATGGAAGAGAGGGTCAAGCCTGGCAAAGGAGGACTTGGGGGTCGTGCTGTAAACTATATCCCCATAGTCAAAAAGAGGGAGAATCATTTTCTGAACAATTACTTTGCTGGTTGGCAGTGGAATACAACCTCTGTTCCGATATAGGGCGCCCAGTTTCGAGTGAAGTATTTTGTGGATCGCATCAATATGGACTGAGAAGTCAAGGTGCTGATCGAGCCAGACCCCGAGGTATCTGAACGAGGTGCAGGTCTCCAAAAGGGTCCCATCTAAAGTGTGGAAGGTTGGGGGAGAGCCTTTGCCTAGACCTGAAGGTGAGTGAGACGGTTTTCTTTTGGTTGAGAAATAGCTGGTTAGAGCGGAACCAGAGCTGGATTGCATTAAAATCCTGCTGGAGTCTGGATGACACTTCTGCGGGGGAGGGCCCTGTGGCATAAAGTACAGTGTCATCGGCATACATGTGTATGGATGAGAGAGGGCACACTGAGGGCAGGTCATTCAGAAAGATACAGAAGAGTAGCGAGCCAAAGACCGAGCCTTGGGGAACATCTATTGTAACAGACAAGGGACAGAGGAATGTGATCCAATTCTGACTGCTTGTTGCCTCCCTACCAGGTACAAGTGGAACCAGCTGGTGGCCACCCCTGAGAGGCTGGCGAGGTAGAGTTTGGAAAACGGGAGTGAGTGGGAGACCGTGTCAAAGGCCTTAGCTAGGTCGATGAAGATAGCTGAGGTGACGTGCTCTTTATCCATGCCAGTGAGGATGTCATTTGTTAGTCTTAGTAAGGTGGTAGTGGCATGGGATTTCCGGAAGTGAGACTGGTAGTGTACAGGTGCGGATCCAGGAGTCCTATAGATAGGGGAGCTCAAGTCAGAGAAAAAAGAAAAATAATAGGCCGGGGGTCTGGTGGGCCGTCTAGGCCCCCACAAATTTTGTAACATTTTGGTGCATTTTGGAGGGTATTTCTAGAAATTTCTACCCATGTCCTCCCTCCCCATGCTTTGTGAATTGCACCCTAGCACCATCCCCAGAGTCCCCACAGTCCACATTGACAGTATGTTGCCCAAAATACCCTCCCACCCCCCAAAAAAACCACAAAATGCCAAAAGACTGCAGTTGGGCAGCAGCACATCCGAAACACATAAAAATGAGAAAAGTTGAAAGAGACTTGGTGATAAAGACACATTGCAAACAAATTAAATGTCAATCCAAGTAAACAAGTTCAGAAATGTCACTCACTCAAGCACATTATGACATTACCATAAAGCCAACCCATCCCAGTTTGTCCTGCAGTACACATTAACGTATCCCCCAACCTTATCTCAGTAAAAAAAAAATAAACACAATAACTATAGAAATATGGGAACAAAGTCACTTTGCTATCTAGTTTCTGAAAATATCATTTCAAGTCTGCTTGCTATTTTTGCAAAACATATTTTATTGTATAGAACAATTTATTCCAAAGAAAATACATTTTTAAATAAATAAAGTAGATTTTATTGTTTTAAAATGACCTTTACTGGGATAACCCCATGGTATGAGGCATCTCATTTTTATGATAAGCCCAAGAAGTCAGTAAGCAGACAGAAAAACAGTTTTAAACAAATATAAAAAAGCATTTTTTTTTTTTTTATTAGCAACAGCATTTGCTTGAGTACATCACAACTTGCACCCCCCCCCCCAATTCAACACATAGAACTACATAGAATCAAATATTTAGTTTATCACTTTTTTTCCGGTTTTGTAACTGCCTGCGTCAATGAGCCAAACAAGGTCTTATGACTTCTGTTGCCAATTTTGCTCTCCAAGCATGCAGAAACTCCTGCACATGCCATAACATACAGCAGAACACCTTTAAAGTCCCCATGTCTATGAATTCCCTCTGTGCTCTTTCACACTGTACAACCATGACTGAAAAGACCACACAGATTACACATACGGTACATGCTGAAGTTTTTACCTCAGTTCAAAGGTCTCATGTACCAGTTTCTGCCTCTCCTGGTTCATGCTGTCGCTGAGACCAGACCTGCCACAGCATTCGTTTTGTACCATTCCTAGCATGCTACAGGAGGGCACTACTCTCCAACTCCCTCTCCTGCAAATCTGCACCAAAATCAATTTGTTATAAAGGACAAAACTAGCAGTGACCTTAAATAATTTTAATGTCATGAATTTAAGCTCCCCATACTAGAAATTAATAACACTAGTACTACATTTACTAAACGCCCAGTTTGATGGAACACTAATGTCCTGTCTATCCCAGCAGCTGCCCCCCACCCACCATAGTTTATGACTGTGAAAGTCTTATTTTTAAAGCAAGGAGTACCTGATTAAATGAAGACTTGATCAATTTTCAGCAGACTGAAGTCTATGTGCCCCTAGTTGAGTACCGTCTCCGGTCACCTGGCTGCCAAACTCTCTCTGTAGACCGCACACACTGACCCCATGGCTCCTAATGAGCACAGCTCTCAGTTACAGCTTGCTTCAGCTACCAGAAGATGACCTGAGCCTCACTCCAACTCCTTGTGCTGATTTACCAAGGCCAAACCGATCCCGCGTTACTGGACTGCTGCCGCCTGAGACCTCATGCTTTGCTCTTCACTTGTGGGCTCCACTCTCTCTTTGACCCCATCCACACTACACCACTAAAACCCTGCAACAGTTTCAAACCATTACAGACAGTAAACGCTACGGTGTGTCCACACTGCCAGTGAACCATTATGATAACGATTCGGAACCGTTACAGCCAGTCTACATTGTGGGTGATGGGTGACCGTTACGGTTGGCACCCTATCCCACAATGCTGTTCATACTGCACTGAGGGCAGTGCTGGGGTTACATGCTCACGCATCCACACTATAGCTGTTAATGTTACAGAGGCAGAACTGTTTTCATAACCATTGATGAAACCACTTCATAAGTGGTTTCAACAATGGTTACGAAAAAGCCACCTGTAACGTTACAGGTGTAAACAAACTGTTGCGGTAATGGTTTGGACTCTCTGCAACGTTACAGAGGGGAGTTTTCAGTGCATTGTGGACAGGGCCTCTGTCTCCTCCTCAGTAGTACACTCGCTCCTCTCTTGCCCCAACATTAATCTTCTTAGTTAATGAATTACAGCTCACTCTTGTTTCAGCAGCCCAGACATTTAAAGAAGGCGCCCCTTGCTAGCCACATCCACTACTGGACGCAGCAGCAAATCAGGAGCAGTGAGCACCAGGAGACTTGGTTGAGATCTGTATTGTTAAGGTCCACTCCACTTTGCTGCAGCTGTACCCCCTCCCTGCACACCCCCGGCGATGAACAAGGGCTGCACCAAGCCTGCAAAAGTAGAGAATAAATGAATGTTCAGGCTCACCAAGGCAAGACTAACTGCTGCCACAGTGCTGGGTCCGGACCACATGGCAGGATGAACATTAGTAAAAATTCATGCTGGAGACCGGCTTTTGGGAGACTATGTAATGTGGGTGGGGGTGGTTGTTTACTGCACTACCAGGACACTGGAGGACAGGGCCGGCCTTAACCATTCTGGGCCCCTGTGCTGCCCCCTGCTGGGCCCCACCACTCCATTCCCTGTGGGCCCCCCACATCCAACATTTACACCTCACTACCCCTCGTGTCCTGAATTACTGAAGCAGTACCAGGTCTACTAGTTTAACCAGCATCTTTTAATTAGTGCCATTGACTGCACTGCATTATTTGACTTCACCATTGGAAATGAATCTGACTGAGCCTGGAGCAAGAACTTAAGTAAGTACGGTACTACTACCGTATTCATTTCTGTAAGGACAGGGACATCATCGCTGGACACTCACACCTCAGATACTCTGATTTGCAAGCAAGTTAAACAATTTAACTTTTCTGGAGGTGTGAGTGAGAGAGAAGAGAGAGAGGATTATCATGGGATACCAGTAAGATTGCCACCTGCCAGTTTTTTTTACCTGGTGATCAGGTTTTCAGGGTCTCTATTAGGAAATCCGGTCTTGCTCTGTGCTGGTCAGGTTTTTGAGCCATTCTGAGTGCTAAAATACTTTTGAAACATATTTTGTCATATCATTCATTGTTTCACCTACATGTCCAGGTTACAAACAAGTTCTCTTGTCAATATAGCCCTTTGTTTGTGAAAGTAGTCAACCTGGGAGGTGTAAAGTATGCCATTAACACCATTAGCACTTGCTTAACCTAATCTTTTCCCGTGCAGCAAAGCTGCCCACACCTTTTGTAACAGTAACAGAGCCAGTTGTCTTCCACTTTCATTTGCTGGTAAACTTTTTAATCTCTAACATCATTTAGGCATTTTTAAGTGTTTTAAATTATTTTTTTTCCTCAAGAAAAAAGCATGGACCCCCAAGGTGCAGGGGCACAGTTTGCACCTAGCTAAGGCCAGCTCTGCTGGAGGACAGCTGAGACCTGTGTGGCTCAGGCAGCTTTCATAATTAAAAATGCTGCACAGTGTGTTACTAATAGAGGAGCTCCATGATGGGGGAGCTATAGCACCCTTAGCCCCCCCCTTTAAATCCACCTATGGTGTGAGAGGAAGGAGGAGGAGGAGTCGAGAAAGGCTGATAGTCGGGAGAGAACAAGTTGTTCCTGAACTTTGGCTAGAATTCGGAACAGGGAGATAGGGCGGTAATTACCCGGCAAGGAGGGGTCGCCTCCTTTAGGGAGAGGGATGACTGTGGCATGCTTCCAATCAGCAGGGATTTTGGTGAGAGAAAAAGAGATTGTAGAGGGAGGCCAGTGGGGTGGTGATAGCTGGGGTAGATAGGTATAGCATCTTGGGAGTCGAGGCTGAAGAGGCATTTACCTTTGGATGGATTGAGTGACCGCAGGGCTGCTAATACTTCGGCTGGGAAGACCAGGCAAAATGAGAAACTGGAGGTCCGGGGTGGGGTGGCATGGGTGGGTAGTGGGACTGTAAAAGTGGTTTCTGGATAGAAGGGTGGAGGCACAGTTAGTGAAAATGTGTTGAAATGGAGTACATCTAGCCTAACGGTGACCATGGAGCTAGCTACATCTAGGCACAGGTGGGTGGCTGGGAAGGAGGAGAGAGTAGAGATTTCATTGTCTTCCAGAATTTAGCTGGGTGGTTGAGGTTTGAGTGGAAAGAGACCTTGAAACAGTTAGCTTTAGCCTGACGAATTATCCTGGTGCATGCATTGCGGAGTGCGCGGTAGTGTTGGGAGTGCTGCCTGTGTGCCAGTTACCTTGTAAGATTTCCAAGCCTTGTCCCTAGCTTGGAGTTGTTCTATAATGTTTGCATTTACCCAGGGTAGGTGGGCACCACTTACACGTGCTCTTTTGAGAGGTGCGTAGTGGTCCCAGATTGCGAGAAATTTGGATTTGAAAAATTCCAGGGCCGAGTCAATAGAGGAAGCGTGTTGGATGAATGACCAAACAGTGTTAGATAGATCGTTTAGGAATGCTGCAAGGTCTAATGATTTGTAGGACCTTGTGAGTAGTGTTCGTGGGGGTGGCGCCCAGGGCTTAAAAATTTTCCTTACTACATAAATCATGTGGTGGTCACTTAGGGAGTCGGGTAGGAAACCAGCTTCTAGAACCCGATGGGGGTGAGTGGTGAGGGGCCCAGTCAAGGAGTGAGCGGTTTACAGATTTATGATTTCAGCGAGTGGGTTCTGCGATTTGTTGGGATGTTTAGTGCAGTCACCTGGTTTTGGAGCTTAGAGGTTGTATTAAGGAGCCAGTTAAAGTTGAACTCCCCAAGGATGTATAGTCCCCCCCCCCCCAAGGCGACCGATTTTACGGTGCCTAGGTGTTCTAGGATGGCGTGCAGGAGGGTGTCCGGGGAGCAGTAGGACCCAGCTACATATAATGGGATAGAGTGGGGGAGTGATATTTTGAGTAGGAGGGAGTCTATGGGATGCATGGGTTTGGGGAGTTGGACTGGTGCGAATTGTAGCTTGGAGGAGATGAACATGACAATGCCCCAACCCTTCTTTTTACCCGGGCAGTTACATCGAGTGAGGGAGTAGCCAGGGAGAGATACTTCGGAATTAAAGTTATGGGGTTTCAGCCATGTTTCGTGATAATGAGGATATCAGGGTGTAGGCAGAGGACGTACAGTTGTGTGTGGGGGGGTGAATTTATTCAAGATGCTGCATATGTTAAGATGCATAATTTTAAGCCCACGTGGTAGTTGGAGAGGTGATGTTGTGGGGGCAGGTGGCCCAGGGTTTGATTCAACATCCCGTGCAGGAGTAGCAGTAATGATATTAACTGTTTTACTACGAAGCGGCGCCCATCTCGCTGCAGGTGGGGTGGGTGAGGTTGATGACTGCTGCGGGGTTAGTTGTTTGAAGGTGAGGAGTGTAAAATTGACAGCCCGGCATGGAAATAGGGTGGCAGGACTGTAGCGCCTAGGGCCTAATTAAATAATGCAGCATTTGGGGATGGGCCAGGGATGGAGGTAGTGTGAGGGGCAGGAGAAGTTGCTCAAGTGAAGTCTGCAGCGGGGAAATAATGTGCTTCTGGGTAGGTGGCAGGAGGGAGGGATGTTAGGGGGATGCAAAGACTCAAAGCAATTGGCAGTGACAGCATTACGAGACACTGGGTTTATGCAGCTGGGAAAGTGAAGGAGCGGTCACCAGCATCGCGGCTGTATAACCTGTGAATGAGGAAGTGAGCTGACTGGTTATTTTTTGCACGGGGCCCAGCCTATAAAAGGCGGTGCTCACCAAGGATGGTGGTGGGGAAGCCGGTGCATAGCGCCAACGGGGTCCCAAACATGCAGCTGCAGCTTTCAGAAAAGACGGCTGCCCGGGCTTAGCAATTTGTTGTGTCATACCTGTATCAGTCACTGACGTGGATCCGGCTCAGTTTCGGCAGAGGGTAGGACACTCGATGGTCCTCATGACCACCGGCTGTGAAGGAGACAGAAACGGACAGTTTATATCAGGTAGGAGAAGGAGGGGCTGTTATAGCTTAGGCAGAATAGCAGAGATCGTATTTGATAAAGACAAATGGGTAGGGGAAAAGGGGGCTGGCTTAGGTTAATCAGGTAACAGCGTTTTGGAGTAAAAGTATTATTTGGCTTGCTTTCCAAAAGGGCTCTGACTAATCAAGTCTTCTTTTACATGCAGATACTGCTAACTCACATTTGGAGGTTTGCAAGTGTAACACACAGGGCTGTAGAACTTTAACAGGCACTGCTGCACTACTAAAATCGAATTGCCCTCTGTATTTCAAACTCTACTTGAAAACTAGTTGTACCTCTACAGTTAAATCACCTAAGCTGTACAGCTGTTACACTTTAGATTGCTTAAACATACAGTGGTTGGTTAAATTTCCTAAGCTCTGGAGATGTTGCACTTTAAATTGCTTAAACAAACAGTGGTTGATTAAATTCCTAAGCTCTTCACCAGCAGCTTACTGCCTGTAGGCAGGGAGTGGCTAAATTAATTAAGGTGCCCCAGTGAGTGAGGAATAAACTCTAATTTTCGTGGAGCTTGACTGCAGACAAAACTCCAATATTAAATTAAGGTGATCACCAAGGGTGGGTAAAAACACAGCTCAACTGAGGTTTGTCATTTAAATTACCCCAGTGAAAGTGGTAAAAACACTGCTTCCCATTTGTAAAATAGCAACAGAAAAAAAACTATCTTCATTGCTCTGCCGACCAGTATCTTTTGAAAAAAGGTACCAAAAGCACAAGTCCATTGTCCCCAAAAATGCGGCTGCAGCTTTCAGAAAAGACAGCCGCCCAGGCTTAGCAATTCGTCGTGTCGTACCTGCAGCAGTCACTGGCATGGATTTGGCTCCATTTTGGGGGAGGACAGGACACTCGATGGCCCTCACGACCACTGGAACGTGTGGCCGGGGTCCCCGATGTGCCTTTCGAAAATTTCGTGAAAAAATATTAAACGGTTCAAAAGTTATTCAAAAAACAAGTTTCCCATTATAGTCAATGGGAAAAGTTAACAAAAAGTTTGACAGTGTTGCAAATGCAGTTTTTAATGTCGCAAATGACCCCTGTAGGGTCGCAAATCCATCATCTTGTTTTCAGACGGTGGTCACAGAAATGCTTGGCATTTAAATTTGGGACCCTCTAGGGACACAGTTCTTGCTGCATTGACCTAATCGAGCCCTGAGAATGCTAGCCATGTCTTTTTGGGGGTTAAACTTCCCAGAAACATGTTTTTGAAATTTTTGGAAACTAGTGTCTCAACATAGTGTCGCACATTCAACACTTTTGTGATTTTTTTTTTTGTGCAAGTGTTGTGATTTGAGACACTATGCCCAAAAGAATAGGAAATCTTTGCCAACCTGCTGCAAAAGAACGGTTTGGTCTTTTGAGCTGGAATTTGGAGGTAAGAAAGCCAAGATAGCACAGATGTGCCTTTTGGTGGTTTGATGACAAAATATTAGAGGGCTGCAAAGTTACAGTACTCCGAATTTGACTATTTTTCCCATAGGCTAACATTATGGCGTCCGCCGCGCATTTCAGAGCCCGTATCTCGGAAACGCTTCGAGATGGACTTTTCGTCGGAAAAAATGCTTAGCCCCCCGCTAAAGGGCTAAGTGCAAAACTAGCCAGGAAAGTCATAAATTATATGAAATTTAATTTTTGTTTCTACGTCATATGGTTCCTGAGATATAAGCAATTTAGTATTCCAAGTGTTCATTTTCTGCTCCGAGGCCATTATGCATACTTTCTTTGTATTCACTGTGTTTCTCTATGCAGCTTTTGGGGAAAAAAGGGTGTGCATTTTTGTTACTATTACAGTTAGCGTTTCAACTTGTGTTTCCGTAACCGTTTGCGTTAGTGCTCCTGCCTACGCCACCATGTGCGGTACCCTTTGCATTTTCGTTTGCGCTTGCGTTACTGTTAACATTTGCGTTTCCATAACTGTTTTTGCTTGTGTTTCCTTTTGCGTCACCGTATGTATTTCCATTTGCTTTTATGTACGCGCTTCCGTTTGCATTTCCGTTTCTGCTTGTTTCCTTGGCGTCACCGTTGCAGTTACTCTGTTTGCGTTTCCAATTGCGTTAACACGATTTGTTTCCATACATGCTTGCATTTGCGTTTCTGTTTTCATTAACGTTTGCGCTTCCATTTCTATTACTGTTTGCGTCATTTACGTTTGCGTCACCATGTGCGTTCCCATTTACGCTTGCGTTAATTAACTATTTATAGTGCACATTCTCAAAAAGAAGGGAAATTCATGGCAAAAACCTCAGTTTAATGCATCAGTTACGGCTGCTCCACAGCGACAAAAGCAAGGAAATTCAATGTTAGGGTTCCACCCCTGCACCCCACCCCACCAACAGGCATCAGGTGTGTGTTGGGGTCGGGTCCTAACTCTCACCCCATCCCATGTGTAAACAAGCTGAGGTGATGCAGTATAGGAAAATGGGGTGAGAGTTATGACAGACACCCAATGCACACCCTGATGCCTGTTGGTAAGGGGGTGGGAATCCTAACATCGATTTCCTCACTTTGTCATTGCGGAACAACCCTAACTGATGCATTAAACCGAGTTTTTTGCCATGAATATTTGCATATATACATACATACATACATACATACATATCACACACACACACACACACACACACACCAATGCCACCATCTCCAAGGGAATTAAACCACAGACTTGTGACAGGATCAAAACACACACACACACACACACACCAGATTTAGCAACAACACACAGTGGCCAGATGATTATCAGGCTTTTATGGAAAGTCATAATTCTGTTTTGGAAAAGGCTGTGGAAAGGGGGTGGAAAGATAAGGTCAATTCTCTTTCTACAAGTTGTAAATGGTAAACTCCATAACTCCATAAGCCCAGAAAGTATTGCACTGTTAACATTATTTAAAAAGTAAAATATTCTGATCATTCAGATATGTCAAAATAATTCACTTAAGAGCTAAGCTGACACTGTGACAGAAACATGAGAGAGGGTCATCTATAACCTTCTACCTCTAAGGAAGAATGTGTGCTGCTATAGCCATGGCTTGCAGTAAGACGGCTGCATGTTAGATAAGCCTGCAGCTGTACTGCAACCCATTATCACATTCCTAAACAAACCCATGTTGATTACGCCAGTAACTCAGTGAAGGCAGAAATGGGGAAAATCCAGGGCTGGGGCAGGTACTGTAGCAAATTTGGATCTTATACTAAGTGCAGCTGCAATGTAGGGGGCTAGCTGCACATTTGAGCAAACCTGATGGACCACGAGGCCTGTTTCTGCTGGCAGATTCGTATGTTTGTAAGTATGGAATATGCATAATCAGTGCAAACAGGCATCACATCTAAAAAAGTGTAAACAGCATTTGAGAAAAGGAAAAGGGGTTGTTTCCTGAATGGAACTCTTTCCAATGTATGTTGCTCAAAACAGCCAAATAGTTCATTTTGCACTTAGGCATGAAACTGCGGCATACCACTACATATTCACTGTCTTGTCAAGTGGTGGGTCATGTGTGTTTTTTGCTGCCAGCCATGCTTATCCTGAGATCATACAATCCTTTTGCTGCTGTGATGTAAACACTTGGGTAACTATTCACATATATGTCCTCTGGCTAGTCCAAGGAATCACTTCAAGAAATGCACTGTAGAGTTACACAGACTACAAACTTTATCCCCTTTTCATTCCTTACCTGAATTCTGGTGCTCTGGGCAGTCTTTCTGAAAATGTTCCACAGATCCGCAGAGCCTGCAACAGCCACCTATTTAAATGACAAAACAAAAAAATGTTAAAGGCAATCCTGCCCAAGCGATGTTCACGCAACAGTCATTTTATTGCTATATGAGGTTTTCAGTATTGTGCTGTTCATTGACTAGTAATGGAAGGGAAAAGAAACTTTCCATTTTACCTTTTTTTAAACAAATTTGAAATCTGGGCATGTGTGAACTATATTTAATATCCCGTGTACTTTTTTGTGTGTTTTTCTTGAAAAAAACTGCATTTTTCTTCATTTAGGGTCCCTTGTTAATGTTGACTTTTTTGTGACTGTAAGAACCTGACAAAATCAGAGGGGCAGAAGCTCACAATGAAGCTGTCTATATAGAGCTACTGCTCAACTAATGTCACTAGATTCTGGAACTCATAAGCAGGGCCCTATGTACACTGTGGAAAAAGTGGACCTACATTCTGCAGCAGGACCTCATGCCTACTGCAGCCAGACTATAAGAATTCTGCAGCAATTCTGTGGCAGGCTTTACATTCAGTGGCAACTAAATTCACTAAAAATACCACCAACAGCTTGATCTGGTTCAATGTCCGTTGGCATACATCTGTATCCCCCTCCCCCGGGACGTGGCTGAAAACAGGCAGAACTGTCTAGTACTCCTTTCCTGATCAACACTAAACCAAATAAATAAAAAAAAAAAAAATTAAATGAGCCCCAAAATGAAATTTAGTTGCCAGAAAGAAATGTCCAGAAAAAGGCAGCCTAGGGCAGTTCAACAGATAAACAGGCAAGGCAACACAAAAGAATGTTGTCACCATGACTTGGATTGAAGGTAGTGTATAGGGAAATAGAATGGTTATCTATTTTTTACTGCTGTCTGTTTTATTCTCCCATGACGCCCTCTTACCTGCCCAGTGCTGGTTTACCACAGCAACGTCCCTCTGGATTTCTGCCCCCGCTTATCCACTTGCTTGAAGAGAAGTATTGCTAGACTGCAAAGCAATGCTGCTTTAGTGGCTCCCTCCCTCCCACTCACTAGCTTGAAGGCTGGCGGTGCCAGTTTCTACTTTAACACCCCTCCATTTACTTCCTCCTGGTCGCCCACTTCCACACAGGTGGTGCCATTTGGCTTTCACATCTCCTTCTCTCCCACCCTGTACGTATTTACAGCAAAGCTAGAGAGCCGATGGGCCATTTATTTTTTATTTATTTTTTTATTTATTTCATAATTCGGATTTACAACCTTTGAGTCAAAGACTCATTTACAAAGGCACCTTGTCACAGGGAGGGTTGACAACTATTGGCGGTGGAGTACAACAATGGAAAACATTGCAGGTGAAGGTGAGATACAATAAAAGAACACACAAAGCAATTCCAGTAATACAAAGGTGTACAAAGGCTTCAATTAGTTACAATTAGTCTAGTATATAAATAATAAGGTACCGCTAGGGGTTCTAGGGGGCGATACCTGGGGGGGAGGGGTGGCTGCTGGGAGAGAAATTTAAATTAGACATAGGTCCACAAAGCCTCACATGTTGTGTTTTTTGCAATAATTACAAATACCTTTTCATTTCACAGTTCTGCAGTCGGCAAATAGAACTACCACTTTTTTTTTTTTCCCATGAAACATGGAATGTTGGTCAAGATGGCCGCCGAGCTGGGCGTGCTGTTGGCTGTTGCAACAATTCGGTAGCTGTTGTAGTAATTCAGTAGCGTTTTTAATTCGGTTATTTGTTTGTTTTATTTTTGGTTTGTTTTTCAGTTCGTTTGGTCCGTTTATACTTTATTTTGTTTATTTGCGTCTTGTGGGACTCGGGCTGCTGTTTGTACCGTGCTCAGTGTCTTGGTCCGTGTGGCTCTCCTGTTTGGGATCCTACGGGAAGTATTGTGGTTGCCGATAGATCGCCTGTTGGAGAGCGACTTCGGGGATGTTTAATTCGTGACTGTCGCTTTTCCTGAAGCCCCAGTATGTTTTCTCTACGGTAAAAGAAGATATCCTACAGTGATAAGCTCAGACTCTGATTCGGACTAAGGGAGGGACTGTCAAGGATCTATTTTTGGGCTTTGAATTCGTTGGATTCTCTTCTGGACCGCGAGTGCCTTTGTTGAGGAACCTGCACCTTTAACTGTTTTTTGGGATTGTGTTGGTGTTAGTGGACGGCTGTTTGTGGCCTGGGACTGCCTTCTGACCCAGATTTTTGGGTTTTTGTATTTCTTGGCATCCTGTCGTTTTATGGGAGACCTGGGCCTGCAAGTTGGAAAGGGAGACGGTTTAGAATTCTCTCTTCTTTGGGGATTTGCCGAGAGATATTGATTTTTGTAATGCGTGAATCTCCTCGCCCGGAGGCATTTCAGTGAGGAATTTGTTTTGGAGCTAACTTGATCCTGCTATTTATTATCTCCCTGGATCTGCTTATGCCTTGGTGTGCCTGAAACTGGAGACTGGGCTTACCTTTTTGGAATAAGAAAATTTGGCTTTGTTTCTGCATCTGTGATTTATGGATTTTTGAGAAGTGGGTGAGTCTGTCAGTCTTTCTTTTGATCTTAACCCAGGGTAGTCCGTTGGGGTGGTTGGGCAGATTAGGGGGTGCTGTTGGAGGACGGCCCCAGGGTATCTGTGCTCTCTGTTTCATAGCTGGCAGGCTGGAGAGCCTGCTAGTGTGAATTTCAGATACTAATCAATCTCTCCAGCGGCGCCTTGGGGGACGATCAGGGGGACTCCTTCTGTTTATTAAAACATCGGTCTGAACCCGGGTTGTTTTCCAGGGTGAACAGCTGCCATAGGAGCTTGTGGAGCACTATCGGAGGATGGGCCTGGGGCACCTATGGTCTATGGATTATTGTTGGAGTAGATTGGAGAACCTGCTCATACAAGTCCAATTATAGGCTGTTCTCCCTGGAGGATATATTTGGGGGACGACCATAGGGAGAGTTTTCCTTCCATTGACTGATAGATTATATCCCCGAAATAGCCGGACTTAAATTCTTTTGCAGATTGACTTCTACTCCAGGAGTATATGGCAGAACTTTAAAATATTTCCGTTTGGCCTATGTGAGAGATAGGCCATGGGACAGTTTCCCAGGGGTGAGAGCTCTGTGGGATTTTTACTGTTCTAGTAAAAGCATGGATTAGAAGCACTGTGATTTTGCTTTGAACTGCTATAAACTTCTCTTTAGTAGAATTTGAAAAAGTTGTCCAGATTTGTTTTATTTGTGGAATTGGTTAAATGAAAAAGTGTATTATTGTTTTATTATTTTGGATTTGTTGCTGGTAGTGACAACGTTTATATTAAAGTAGTTTTAAGAGCTTTTGAAAATCTATATAGTCATGTGTTGGGATCGAATATCCATGGACAGGCACTACTCTCCCTCTAGGCTGAGGACCTCGCCCTTTTGATTGCCCCCGTTACAGCCCGAAGTTTATAAGGCGTTACGTGTCTTGCTTGAGGATTGTGCGGGGAGGCGAAGGAGGGCCCCTCGGCTATGGGGGGTGAGCGGAGTGGGCGAATTGAGACGAGGGTAACGTGAGATCGAGGAGACGCCCTGGGGTGAAATGGGTCCAGGATATGGGAGTGTGTTGCCTGGTTCCCATACCCAAGGGTTCCACGAATAGTGGGCATGTAGCCTGCTCCTCCAGGGCCTCTCATCCAACCCGGGCATTATTATGTAATGCCAGGTCAATAAAAAACAAGACGGCAATTATTGCTGATTTTGTTAAATCATCTGACCTGGCATGCATTACCAAGACCTGGCTGGATGAAAATGCTGGCCCCATTTTGGAGTCAACTGTTCCAGCCGGGTACTCGATAATACATCGCCCGAGGTTGGATCGCAGGGGTGGGGTGGGGTCGCTATTTGTTTTAAATCGGAATTGGGCCTTGTAGAGGTTCCAATGGTGTCCCCTGGATCCTTTGAGTGTATCATGGGAGCAGGTGTGGGCTGCAGAATTCTATGGATTTACCGTCCACCGGTGGCGAAGTTTTCTGCAAAGTCGCGGACTTCATTGTCGATCTGGTATTGGAGCCCTCCAGGTGGTTGGTTCTGGGGGACTTTAATGCCTGGGTCGACGATGAACTCTCGCAGTTTGGTCGAGATTTTCTTCAACTAATGAGTTTGTTGGGCTTCACACAGGTGGTTACCGCTGCTACCCATATTCATGGTCATTCTCTGGATTTAGTGTTCACCTTGGGTATGGAGATCACGGGACTGGTGGTGGAACCAGTTGGGTGGTCTGACCATCACTCTGTAAGGTTCAATTTCGCGACCCCCCTTATCAGACCCACCCCTTTGGAGATGGTCCAGTACCGCCCTTTGAGGGGAGTTACCCCAGAGGGTCTGATGGCAGTGCTGGACCTATCGAGTTGGCCGATGGAGTGCAGGGAACCAGATGCCTTAGTAGTGCATTATAATAATATGGTGTTGAGGGCACTGGATTCCATTGCGCCTGTCTGTTAGCCCCTCCCCTCCTCGATCCCTTTGGTTTGATGGGACTTTGAGGAGTTGAGGAGGAAGGGCGAAGATTAGAACGCTGTTGGCGGAAATCAGGCCTGGAAGATGACAAACTTAGATTGATGGCCCATTATGTGGACTATCAATCAGTAATCTCCCATAAGAAGGCAGAATTCCTGTCCAGGGAGATAACTGCATCAAGAAACCGACCTGCTCAGCTCTTCCGGACTGTCGACAGACTGTGCAATCCAGCCTGTTTGCGGAATCGGAGAGCTTTTTCACAAATACAGTGTGATGAGTTTGCTCGGTTCTTTGATGATAAGGTGTCATCAATCAGACTGGAGATCCGCGACATGCGTTCAAACGAGCATTGCAGTGACCAACATGGGGTTACATGTCCGCGGTCTGTCTGGATGGACTTCGACCAGCCAGCAATCATGGATATTATGAAGATTGTCCAAGGTCTGCGACCGACTTGCTGTAGTTTGGATCCTGGTCTCTGGCACTCCTTGTGGGGTGCATGGATGTGATTGGACCAATCCTTGCGAGGATAGTTTGGGGTTCTTTGGATCAAGGGGTGTTTCCAGAGTCTCTGAAAGAGGCTGTTGTGACACCCCTTTTGAAGAAACCTTCCCTTGACCCCGACTGCCTTGCTAACTACAGACAGATCTCTAACCTGCCCTTTTTGGGCAAGGTTATTGAGAAAGAAGTCGCGTTACAGCTTGATGACTTTCTTACCACCCATGAAGTCTATGATCCTCTCCAGTCCGGTTTCAGGAAGAGACATAGTACCGAGACTGCATTAGTTCGGGTACTTAATGATCTCCTAATAGCAAGAGATCAGAAGAGCCGTTCAATCTTGGTTCTTCTTGATCTCTCTGCAGCGTTTGACACTGTGGACCATGCGATGTTGCTGGATCGACTGCGTCTACTTTGTGGACTGTCAGGGACAGTCCTCAGATGGTTCCACTCTTTCCTCACAGGCAGAAGTCAAAGCGTGGTTTCAGGGATTTTTTCCTCTGCCCTTTGCTCTGTCTTGTGGGGTGCCGAAGGGCTCTGTGCTTTCTCCCATGTTGTTCACGGTGTACATGCTACCGTTGGGAGACATTATAAGGCATTATGGGCTGAGTTTTCACTGCTACGCAGATGACACTCAGCTCTATATGTCCTTTGCACCCGAACAAAATGATGCTGTCTCGGTTTTTAACAACTGTCTCGCTGAGATTCAGGATTGGATGAGTGCGAACTGGCTGAGGTTAAATCCGGATAAGACTGAGGTTTTAGTCGTTGACCCAGGTCATTATGTAAAGAAGTTGACTCCTGGGGTCCTCTGATCTTTTATTAGGGGATACCCAGTTGAGACCTTCTGAACAGGTGCGAAATCTGGGCGTTATTTTTGACAGTGCGCTGACACTAAAGATGCAGGTGTCGGCCACTGTCAGATCTTCCTTTTACCATCTGAGGAATATCGCCCGGATAAAACACCTTGTTCCACATGATGACCTTCCTGTGTTGGTTCACGCTTTTGTTTCTTCCCGTCCTGATTACTGTAATGCTTTATATCTAGGGTTGCCAGGGGTAGATCTCCGTCGCCTGCAGCTGGTGCAGAACGCGGCAGCTAGGTTGTTGACAGGGCTACCAAGAACTTGTCATGTCACACCTGTGCTGCGCGAACTGCACTGGCTGCCAGTGCGATGGAGAATCACCTTCAAGGTCGCATTGCTGACCTATAAGACCCTATACGGCCAGAGACCAGGCTACCTGCAAGATCTCCTTTGTCCCTATCATCCTCTCCGCCCACTCCGCTCCACTGGTGAGGGACTGCTAGAGATTCCCAGGGTCTGTTATAAATCATCTGGGGCTAGGGCTTTTTCCTTTATGGCCCCGACCCTGTGGAATTCTCTACCTCATCAGGTTAGAGAGTGCCTGTCCGTGGAAGCATTTAAGAGATCCTTGAAAAGTTATTTATTTCTGCTGGCATTTGGTTAGTTTATTTTATGGATATTTTATTGTTTTATGTCTTTATTTATTAGTGTTGATGTTTTATCTCTGTTTTGTATTAGCGCTTTGATTTTTTGAAAAGCGCTTTATAAATAAATTTTTGATTGATTGATTGAAACAGGCTTTCTGAAGTTTCTGATGTTTGTAGAAGGCAATAATGATCATAAGCGTCAGGGCTGGGTGCCAGTGGATTGGAAAGGGGTTGTCCCACTGACTGCTGCAACCAGGGGTGGGGATGTATAATGGCTCTTCCAGCAAACTCACAATAATTCCAGCTTACCTTTGCTCGCAATCATTTTAGCCATTTAGTGTGGGGTTTTCAGTGGTGGCGGCCATGTTTACTTCATCAACCATGCTGTTTCTGCAGCAGTTGCTTTAGTCACAGAAAACATGAGGCCCTGCCCAAAAGTAATTAAAACATAAAGACTGGGCAGAAAAAAGGCAGCATTAACTGTTGTGGTGTTAACACTATTGTTTTCATTTTTTATTCTCTGTATCCATTTCTCCCTCTCTACCTCTCACTTTCTCTGGAGGGGGTAATTCAGGAGAGATATGAGAAAGTACTTGTTCACAGAAAGGACTGTGGATTCCAGGAACAGCTTACCAGCCAAGGTAGTTGGGGCAAAAACAGTGGATGGGTTCAAGAAACCTTGGGAGAATCTTAGGGGAAAGGAATGGGGAAGGGGATAAAGAGCCAGAGATCAAGTAGTGTCTGCGACGATACTGTAGGTAGGGAAAAAGGGACAGAATGTGTGAGCCAAGTGGTCCTTATCTGCGAAAAATTCTAGGTGTCTATCTCTTGCAGGGCCACCAGGCTCCTCCTCTTCAATGCACCTCATCTCTCAGGACCTATCCTCCCTGTACAGTTATGCAAGTCAAGTGTCCCTGCCACTGGACACAGCATATGTCACAGTTTACCGGCCAAACAATACACTCTGCAACTTGTGGTGGACTCTCCAGTCTCTACGTCCTGGCCACCACCAGTCTTAAGCCTGCAATAAATTCATATGCCCTTCACAAGCAGGCTGACTTCAGCAGCACTTAAGGGTGACGCCACCTTCTTTGCAGTCTCCCTCTCTTCAGACATTCAGTACAGTCAGTAGACTCAAACACTATCTTTCTCTAGATTTCCAGCTTTTATCTGCCTCCACTCTCCAAATATTGAAAGCAAAAGCGTGGGTACATGTGCCACATCCATGGTATACCTAAAACATTCTGTGGTTTGGTTTACACAGAAAGGAGACGTTCCTTCATACTATGTAATTTCTTGCTCTATTAGCTCCAGCATTGTCAATGTGGTGATATAGTAGTTAATACATATGAGTAATGTGCTCCCCCACTTGGTAGTGGTACAGCTCCAAAACTGTGACATTCAGCACAGAATCCAAGGGGACATGATCATTCTGAGTACAGCAGTTACCCGTTTAAGCTGTACCACTGAAGGGGTAGGCACAGATGGAACTCTAGTCTCTCTTTCTCACCCTCCTCTACTTACTCTCTCTCTCTCTTCTACCCTTTCCTATTTTTGACATTACCTTCTTGTGTGTGCTGGGTACTTTGCACTTCTGATGTTCAACCTTCATTATTATTTGTTCTAGTAATGTATATTATTGTACACACTGCGTATTGCTGGATGTTATTACTGTGCTTCTTACTCCCCAAAAAAAGGATGGATCTAGAAACAAGCTTCGTGGATAAGCAGGTCTTTCCGGTAAATCTCGCTTAAATACATACTAAAGTAAATAACAATTTTGATTTTCTACTTCTGGTTTGTGATTTTTTCTTGGAAATGTGCAACCCTAGGGCACGTTGGGGCAATCTGATAACAGGGCCCCTCACAAAACGTAGAAATCCATGCCTGTCAAGCTGAAACTTTCAAACTGACTAACATGCTAGCCAACTTTCACTGTACACCTACAGTACCTAAATGAGGACCAGTGGCCATTTTGGGGTGTTTTTTTTCAGTATGGGTTGAATAGTAATCCAGCCTGGTGCCTCAGTTAAGCAAATGTTTTATGTTTGCAGGGGTATTAGTGAGATACTTAGATGGTGCTGGGTTGGTAGTTCTTGTTCCCTCCCTTGCAACATCTACCAGCACAGTTGCCCCCCCCCTCCCCCAACAGGAGATTCCTGTTATACAGTTCAGTGCTGGAGATAATACTGCCTTTTTACCTTGTTGCTCTCATTTCACCTTATCTGTCCTCTGCTTGAAAAGTTTTGTTTTCTGGTTTGCTTTTTTTTTTTGGGGGGTACAGGTACATAAGAACTTACCGTAACAGTAGATCTTCGAGAGGAGCTCTTGCAGCAGACTAGTACCATTAGGACTATACCGCAGGCACTAGGACCCACCGGAAAACTCTTAGCTAGCAGTACCCAGCAGGGGTCACCCCCTGATGTCGGTGATGGCACAAAAGGGGGCGGTCCCCAGCTCCACCTCAGTTCACCCGCTGAAGACCCGTGAACAGGCCCAGACAGGTGGATCAGGCGGAAGCACGCTGATAAAACAGCTGCAAACTCACCAGGGGGAAGGAGGGCAGGAAAGCATGCCTGCTGCAAGAACTCCTCTCGAAGATCTACTGTTACAGGAAAGTTCTTATGTAACTGTACTACCTTACTTCGAGTGGGAACTCTTGCAGCAGGCTATTACCATTAGGTCTGTCCCAAGCAGTCCCACGAGAAGGAACACTATACAACACTGGGAGGTGGGTGAAAGGCACCAGTGCTGAAATGAGGCACGCTAAAAGAGAAGTCCCTGGAGGACCACTAGGCCGAACCAGGCCCTGTGCCCGGAAGCATTATCCAGACTGTAGCCCCTAATGAAAGTGGGTGCTGAGCTCCAAGTATCCACTGCGCAAATGTCCCCAATAGAGACGTTTCTCAAAGAGGCAAAAGAGGTAGACACTCCCCTGGCAGAATGACCTCTGACAGTCCCCGGAAGGGGTTTGCTGTACTTGTAACAGTAAACAATATAATGGACCAACCACCTAGAAATTGTCTGCTTTGACACTGGTTTACCTAGGTGCTCAGGCACAAAGGCAACAAAAAGCTGCTCCAATTTGCGGTGGGGAGCAGTGTGCTTGAGATAATACCTAAGCACCCTGTGGACGTTCAATGTGTGCAGGAACGCTTCCCCTCGATTGGAATGTTCAGGATAATAAACTGGAAGGCTGACATCTTGATTCAGAGTCAATTGTGAAACCACTTTTGGCAGAAACTTAGGATTTGTTCTTAGGGAAACCCTATCCATATGAAAAATCAAATAAGGCTCCTTACACATCAGGGCCTGAAGCTCGGAAACACTCTGAGCAGAAGTCACAGCAACTAAAAAGGATACCTTCCAGAAAGGAAACGTAGCTCGCAGTCTGTGGCAGGTTCAAAAGGGGGAAGGGTAAGCTTCTCCAGCACAAAAAGGAGATCCCGGGGGGTACTGGATCTCTGATGGGAGGTTTCATGTGCAGAATGCCCCTCAAAAAAGTTCAGGACACGTCCAGCTGGGCCAGAGTTCTTCCCTCCATCAACATATGATAGGCTGAAACTGCAGACATATGCACTCTGATGGAGGAGTAGCTCAAGCCTTGACTCAATAAAGAGAGGCAAACTGCAAAACTGAGTTCACTGGACAGGTAAGTGTGTCTAAGTGACAGGAAGAAGCCCAAAGACAAAAACGCTTCCATTTCATAGCATAAGTGGATCTAGTAGGTGTCAGCGTGGCTCAGTTGGTAGCACATCCGCCTCTGGACCAGAAGGTCGTGGGTTCTCGTCCCACACCAGGATTGGACTTGCACCTAAAAATCGCTGGCATCCGATTGCAGTATTTGGGGGTGCTGTACTGCTGGGGTGTGTCTTCCTTCGGATGAGACGTTAAATCGAGGTCCCTTCTGCCCATCCTGGTGTTGTCCTGGTGGGTGTCCAGGTGAAAGTAAAAGAACCCAGGGCACTGTTTGCAAAAGAGCAGGGAACATTCCCGGTATCCCGGCCAACATTCCCCTTCCCATAAACCGGTTCATGCAATTATCCACTCTATGTGTGGGTGATGATGTGCGATATGGCCGCCACCACACATTCAGTCATTTCAGTACCAGTCTAGCATTGCATGTAAAGCGCTTTGGGATACTGTGTATGACGAGCAGTATATAAATGCTGATTATTTTTTCTTCTTCTTTTTCTCCTTCTTTCTTCTTATTCTCCTTCTTCTCCTTCTTCAGAACGTCGCCACCTCCATACCTTGCTTTGACTATGTCTGCAGGAGCCATGCACGAAGGTGCAGGGACATGAGATCCGGATGGACCAACGTGCCCTGGTCCTGTGACAGCAACTGTGAACTCCAAGGCAGCTGAATCGGAGGTTCCATTGTCAGCTGCTGAAGGACTGGGAACCAAATCTGCCGAGCCCACAGCGGGGCGACAAGAATCATATGTGCCCCCTCTGTCTGAAGCTTCAAGAACACCATCTGTATTAGCAGAAAGGGAGGGAAGGCGTACAGGAACCTCCCTGTCCAAGAGAGGGACAATGCATCTGGCCAGAAAACACCAGGCACGTGCGCTCACGAGCAGAAATTTGGCACTTTGGCATTGCATGGAGACACAAAGAGGTCCAGCTCTGGAAGACCTCAAGTGTCGAAGAGCTGATCAGCTACTGACTGGAGTAGCTCCCACTCATGCGCCTTGGACCGAGATCAACTTAGACTGTCTACCAAGATGTTTTGGATGCCTGGAATGTGCACCACGTCTAGACTTGATCTGATGTTCCAGGGCTCAATACCAGACTCATCGCCTCTCTGCACAGGGGGTAGGAATGTGTGCTCCCTTGCTTGTTGAAATAAAACACAACGGCTGTGTTGTCTGTCTGGATAAGAAAAGAGCCTGGTGCTAGGTCCTCCTGAAAAACCCAAAGGGCGTAGAGGACTGTTCGCATCTCTAGAACACTGATGTGAAGAGTGCGCTCGTCTGGAGACCAGATGCCCCAAGTCTGGCAGTTTCCTAGATGCGCTCCCCAACCTAGCTTGGAGGCGTCTGTGCTCAGGGTCTGGCTCAGTGGCTCCTGCCAGAACCCCTTTCTCTAGGTTGCAGGGGTGCAGCCACCAAAGAAGGGTCCTCCTGACTGGGTCCAAGATCCAGACCAGTTGGTCTAGACTGTCGGAACTTTGGTCCCACTGCACCCTGAGCATCCACTGAGGGACCCTCATGTGGAGGCGTGTCAAAGGAACTACTGGGATGGCCTCTGCCATGTGCCCCAGAAGCCTGAGGAAAGTCCTGGCCTGGACTTGAGGGGTCATAGATACTGTTCGGGCCATGTCTCGCAGACGATCCCCCCCTGTCCTGCGGGAGGATGGCTATGCCTTGGACCGTGTCCAGAACCACCCCACTAAAGGGGGGAGTACGACTAAGTGCCGAAACTTGGGATCCCTCCAACATTCAGGATCCCGAGTTCGGCTGCCAGACACACACCTGCCCGACAAACGGAAGCTGGTGCCAATTGGGGGAAAGTAGTAGATGTGACTAACCGCTACCCTGCCTCTAGCCATGCACCACAAGAGAGGGGAAAATCCTAGGGTTGGCCGAGCTGCTAACGTGACGTGGAGGGCTAAGCCACTAGCAGCTTGGCCACCACTGCGCTCGGACCCGGGTTCGACTCTGGGAACGCAACTTTTATGCACGGTGCACTTCTGCCCCATGTAAATTGTTTTAACCTACTCTGAGGTCCGCTCCCCCTCGGAGTCCATTATTTTAGTTAGGGGGTGTGGGGGTACCAATGCCCGTAGTCTGTGTAACAAGCTCCCTGAACTAGTGGCCTTGATGGAAGAGGGTTGCCTGGATATCGCGGCAGTCACAGAAACATGGTACACAGAGAACCATGACTGGGATATCAACATACCAGGATACACAATCTACAGGAGGGACAGGAAGGGTAAAACAGGAGGAGGAGTAGCTCTATGTAAAGGAAGGGAATAAATCAACAGAACTAAAGAGTAAACAGGGAGCAGATGAGGCACTCTGGGTCACCCTGGAGACAGGAAATGGCACCACAATCTGCATGGGGGTTGTATACAGACCCCCATCTCAGGATGAGGGAATGGACAAGGAAATGACAGAAGGCATCCTTAGAATGGCAGAAAAAGGGGAGATATTGTTGATGGGGGACCTGAATATGCCAGATGTTAACTGGAGCACCTTTGCTGCAGGCACATCCAAGAGCAGGGTCATTCTTGATGCCCTACAAGGGGCATGCCTCAGACAGCTAGTACTGGAACCCACCCGGGAGGGAGCAATCTTCTACCTGGAACTCTCAAATGGGGATGGAGAAAGAATCTCAGATTTAGAAGTGGGTAGCCATCTTGGAACAAGCGACCACCAAACAGTGTGGTTCACAATAAACACAGTCATACAAAAGCAAGAGTATTGGACTTAAGGAGGGCTGACTTTGGGAAAATGAGAGAGTGCCTCAGAAAAGCACTAGCAAACAGGCAAGGAGGAGGGGTGGAGGAACAATGGGTAGTAATCAAAACAGCCATCACAGAGGCAACAAGCCTTTGTGTAAAGCAAATCAACAAAACACAATGAAGGAAAAAAACGTTATGGTTCTCAAAAGAGGTGGCAGGGAAGGTTAAGGAGAAAAGGATAGCATTCCAGAAATACAAGGAAACACAGAAGGAGCAGGGTAGAGAACTTTATCAGTTAAAGCAGAAAGAGGCAGGGAAGGCAGTCAGAAAAGCAAAGGCCCAAACCGAGGAAAGGATAGCCAACTCTGTTAATACCTTTTATAGGTACATTAAGGAGCGAAGAAAGACCAAAGGAGGGATACTGAGGCTTAATAAAGGGGAGGTAATGTAGGCAGAGGGTGACAGTGAAAAAGCAGGGATACTGAGCGGATATTTCTGCTCAGTATTCACAAAGAAAGGGAAGGGGGAAGTACCTAAACCAAACAAGATAAACACTCTCAAGACAGGGGTCGATACCAGTCCATTTACAGAAGAAAGGGTTGAGAAAGAGAAGAAGAAAAGAAGAAGAAGAAGAAGGAGAAGGAGAAGGAGAAGGAGAAGAAGAAGAATAATAATAATCAGCATTTGTATAACGCTTTTCATACACAGTGTATCCCAAAGCGCTTTACAAGCAATGCTAGACTGGTAGTGAAGGACTGAATGTGTGGTGGCGGCCATATCGCACATCTCCACCCACACACAGCCTGGATAATTGCATGAACTGGTTTATGGGAAGGGGAATGTTGGCAGGGACACCAGGAATGTTCCCTGCTGGTTGAGAAGAGTGCCCTGGGTTCTCTTACTTCCACTTGGACAGTAACCAGGACAACACCAGGATGGGCAGAAGGGACCTCGGTTTAACGTCTCATCCAAACGATGGCAGACCCCAGCAGTACAGCACCCCCCAATACTGTACTCGGATGCCAGGAATTTTTAGGTGCAAATCCAATCCCGGTGTGGGCCAAGAACCCACGACCTTCTGGTCCAGAGGCGGATGTGCTACCAACTGAGCAACGCTGGTCCAGAGGCGGATGTGCTACCAACTGAGCCACGCTGACACCTAGTAAAATTGAAGGTGGACAAAGCAATGAGGCCTGATGGGATTCACCCAAGAATTCTAAAAGAACTAAGGATAGAACTAGTGACACCGCTGACTACTCTCTTTAACAAATCATGGGAGGATGGGGTGGTACCTGTGGACTGGAGGAGGGTGGATGTGATTCCTCTTCACAAAAGTGGGAGCAGGACAGAGGCAGGAAACTACAGACCAGTTAGTTTGATCTCGGTAGTACGGAAAATGATGGAATCACTTATGAAGGAAAGAACTGTGGAGTACCTAGAGGTCAGTGGGGCACAGGACCCAAGGTAGCATGGATTCACGATGGGAAGGTCTTGTCAGACGAATCTAATAGATTTCTTTGACTGGGTGACCAAAGTAGTAGACCAGGGAGGGGCTGTGGACATGGCCTACCTAGATTTTAGCAAGGCATCTGATACAGTCCCACACAAAAGAATAGTACACAAGTTAGCCAGCCTTGGAGTGGGTCCCAAGGTGGTAGCCTGGATAAAAAAACTGGCTAGACAACAGGACGCAAAGGGTAGCAGTAAACGGAGTTCACAGTAAAGAAAGGAAGGTTACTAGCAGGGTACCGCAGGGTTCACTACTGGGACCGGTACTTTTTAATGTCTTTATAAGTGACACTGCAGAGGAACTGGAAAGAAAAGTATGTCTCTTTGCAGACGACACAAAGATCTGCAACAGGGTTGATACACAAGATGGAGTGGGAAGGATGAGAAGGGACTTGGCAAAGTTGGAAGAAAGGTCAAATATATGGCAGCTCAGATTCAATGCAAAGAGGTGCAAGGTAATACACCTGGGAAACAAAAACCCAGGGGAAGAGTACACGATAGGGGGGTGAGATACTGACAACAGTAAAAATGGAAAGGGACCTGGGGGTAATCATATCAGATGTCCTAAAGGTGGGCAAGCAATGTGAGAAGGCAGTAAGGAAGGCTGGGGGGATACTAGGATGCACAGGAGAGGCATCAATAGTAGAAAACAGGAAGTTGTCATCCTCTGTACAGACAGTTGGTGAGACCCCATCTGAGTACTGTGTGCAGTTCTGAGACCCCATCTCTGCAAAGACATAGACAGAGTGGAGGCTGTCCAGAGGAGGGCAACCAAAATGGTGCAGGATCTGCACCAGAAGACATACGAAGAAAGACTAAAGGAGCTTAATATGTATACCATTGAGGAAAGAAGGGAGAGAGGGGACATGATGGAAACTTTCAAGTACCTTAAGGGAATCAACGAAGTCCAAGAGGGTAGCATCTTTCAGAAAGTGAGATATGCAAGAACAAGGGGACACAATTTGCAGATGGGGGGGGGGGACGGCTCAGAGGTAATGTGAGGAAGTATTTTTTCACAGAGAGGGTTGTGGATGCATGGAACAGCCTCCCTGAGGAGGTCGTGGAGTCAAGAACAGTGGGGGAACTCAAGAATGCATGGGACAGACATAAGGCAGTCCTAGTTGTGGGGGGGTAGGAGGAAGTAAGCTGTTGGTTAACTAGGACCTACAACTTATCTGTTAGGTAGGAAAATGGGCAGACTAGGTGGGCAAAGCGGTCCTTATCTGCCATCAAAGTCAAATTCTATGGGGGCTTGCCCCCCACATTGCACTAAGACCTTATCGGTCTTCCGACAGTCAGTCTCCTAAATTCAGGCTTATGGAGTTCGGGAGACCGAATGTCGGGATTTCGTAGTAGATCCTAAAAAGGAGACTCATTGGCTGGGCTCTGGGGAAGATTTTAGTAAATTCAGGGTGATCCCCAATTCTCGGAATAGTGTATACGTGTCTCCGAGAGTGTGCAAAAGATGCGGCTTTGAAGGAGCTGTCAAAAGCTTGTTGTCCAGGTAAGGGAAGACGTAATGGCCTTTGTATCCGAGAGCCGCAGCTACTACTGCTAAGTACTTGGTGAAGACTCGAGGAGCAGAGGAGAGGCCGAATGGTAGGACCTGAAACTGATAATGCCTCCCCTGGAAGAGGAACCTCAGAAACTTCCGATGGGGAGGGAAAACCCTGATGTGCATATAAGCATCTTGCATGTCCAGGGAGCACAGCCAATCCCCTGGTGCAACAGAGAAATGAGACCTGGTACAGTCACCATCCTGAACCTCTTGTATTCTATAAACTGATTTAAAGAACTGAGGTCCAGGACGGGCCAATGCTTGTGGTGTTTTCTTTGGAGCCAGAAAGAAGTGGGAATAAACCCCCCTTCTTCTTTGCTCCTGTGGAACTGGCTCTATTGGCCTTTTCTGCAAGAGGGTCCGAATCTCTCCTTCTATTAAATGGATGTGGGAAGGAGGATAACGGGAGGACCTTGTTGAACTCTCCGGAAAGAACTGTGTGAACTCCAGTGTATGTCCTTTCTTTATAATGTTCAAGACTCAAAGGTCCAAAGTGATCTTGCTCCACCCTTCCAAGTGGAGGGAGAAGCAGCCCCCCACTGACTCCCCTTCTGCCTCTGCCGGAGGAGGGGGCTCAGCAGGGAGTCACTGGGAGGACCTACGAGTGGGTAGAGAGGTTTGGGAGGACTTTGGACCTCTAGAGGGGGCGCCTCCAGCTTGTTGGTTTGTGGCTTTCCTCTTGAAACCACCTCTGTGGGCAAAGTGACCATGGGTATTCTGCCCTGAGGACTTACAAAAGGACCGTTTGTGAAACTGTTTTTGGTCCCCCAGTAATGTTTTCGGACAGACCAAATCGACTTCCTGGACTCCTGGAGATGAGAAATCAATTTTTCAGTCTCCTCCCCGAAGAGAATGGAACCTTGGAAAGGAAGATCCTCGATTCCAGATCCTGGGAGAATCCGGAGACCCTTAACCAGGTGTGGTGCCTAAGGCAAACGCCGGAAGCCGCAGCCCTAGACGCTGTATCTGCAGTGTCGTACGAGGACCATAAAATATGCATGCCTACGTCCAAACCCGATTTAAGTATTTCTAGCAGTTCGGCCTTCTGGGCCGAATCTGCCAAGGTGTTAGCTATTTCCTGGCCCTTCTCCCACAACGTGTTTTGGTACTGGGCTATATGCGTGAGGAAGCTGAGTGATCTTATGGAGCAGGTGGAGGCAGAGTAAACTTTCTTGCCCACCTGGTCCAAGTACCTCGACTCTGCGTCGGGAGGCTGTGAGCTTAGGTGCTTTGGCTACTTAGATCTGTCATGAGCAGCAGTGATGACCATCGAGTCAACCTGAGGGTGTTCCGCCAGGAAAGGCCCCTCCCTTGGTGCTCTGTAAAGCCTATCCGACTTTTTGGGAACCACCGGGGTAGTGGCTGGATGCTACCAGGTAAGCCGGGTCAGGCCCTGGAATGTATCCCCCAAAGAAGGATCACTAGAGGCTTGGGCTCCTTTTGTCTCAGCTATTTGGCCAACCTCCGGTGTTCCGGATCCAGGGCCTCAGTCTCCCAACCACTGGAGACCTAGATGTGCGAATGGGGGGTCTCTTTATTATCCCAGGAGACCCCTTCCTCTGAAAGGGACTGGTCTGAGCCAGAAGAGGAAGAAGACCTGCCCCTATCCGAACAGGACGTGGCTAAGCATGACTTAGAGTGGCTCCTGTCCCTTGAATATCTGGTAACCGACCAGCTCCGGCTATGGGACTGACGTCAGCTATGGGCCCGATGGCTGGAAGATCGCCCGCAGCGACTACCAGACCTATGGCAGCTGTAAGACCTGCTCTTGCGGAGTGACCGATGCCGTCTTTCCTACCAGGAACATTGGCGCCACTGATGGTCCTTCGACTTGGAACGGGAGTGGATCACCGGGGAGCGGGACTTTGAAGGCAGAGGCTGCTCATCAGGAGGTGGCTGGTCAGGGAAAAGTTGGTCGGTCTGTGCCGAAGGACTGCCCTTGGGAGCCTGATCCTCCCTGTCATAGGTGACCGGGGTCGGGTCAGGTCAGGTTTAGGTGGGGCAATGTCCTGTCTGACTTGGCTCCATCAAAACTCAAAAACTTCAGTGACGACTTCTTTACTGAACCGGGGTATCTGGCATCATGGGCTGGTCCTGGATAGAAGAAGCCAGTAGATCTGGAAGAGCTTGGGGAAAAGCGCCCACAGAGACGTCCTCCAGTGTGGAGGCCCTTCACCCCGGCGACTGGGCCTTGTCTGGTGCTGTTTTGGTGACAGCCTGACTGGCCACAGTACCCAAGACCGGGTCCTGTTTGCCCTGGGTCTTGGAAGGACAGGAAGCCGATGAAGGCTTAGAAGAGGCCTTACCCGGAGTCCCGCGTAGAGTCGATGTAGGAGCCTTCTTTGGCGTGGCCGAGGCATGTGCTGAAGAGGAGGCCTTGGTAGAAGGGGGGGCTCAGAGGCATGACCTTCACCTTGACGGGCGGTGCCGGTTGATCCATGAGGCCTCGTTTGTCACCTACTGGTGCCAGAGTTTTAGCGTGGCTGGAAGACCTACCCCAGTCCTGGGGAGTGTCTGGAGCGATGGGAGCAGTCAGAACCGCCAGAGCCTGAAGATGAAGCCTGCTTATGGGGTGAGCGAGAACAGGAGTGCAGACGCGACGGCTATGGTCCTTCATGGGACTTGTCCTAGTGTTTAGATTTCTCCCCAGGCAAGCTCTGCATCACGGCGACCTGTTTCTCCAAAAGGTGGGCTTTAAGTGCCTTCACGCGTCCAATCCTCGTCCTGCTGGTAAAGCCTTTGCACATCCTGCAGGCCTGAGTGTCGTGGTCCGGCCCAAGGCAGAAGACACAGGCCTCGTGGGCATCCTTGGCAGGGGATCTGTCTGCCACAGGAGCACTTCATCTTCTTCGGTCCAGACGAGGACACCAATGATGGTGATTAAGACATATGCCGGATACTCGACGAAAGCGAGAAAAAACTAAAGAGAATTAAAAAAAAAGTTGCTGAACTGCTATACAATGCACTAATAGCACCGTTGAGAGCGGGTCTGCGGCAGGAAAAGATCTGAGGTGGAACTGGGGACTGCCCCCTTTTGTACCATCGCCGACGTCAGGGGGGTGACCCTGCTGTGTACTGCTAGCTATGAGTTTTCCGGTGGGTCCTAGTGCCTGCGGCATAGTCCTAATGGTAATAGCCTACCTCAAGAGCTTCCACTCTAAGTAAGAGTGAGGGTTACTCACCTGTAACCTTAGTTCTAGGAGTGGTATGTGGTGCACACCCACATTCTTGGCAGTCTTCCTTTCCCTTTAAAACCAGCCGGAACGTCTTCGAGCTAAGCTCCTCCCACTCACTTGGATGGTATACTCCTCGGCACCTCCCCGTGATGTCAGATCTTGCACGCTACAAGAAGTGATCCATGTGCCACTTGCCAGGGGAGGTTGGGTGGGTTGTGTGCATGTGCACCATATACAACTCCTAGAACTATTACAGATGAGTAACCCTCATTACAAGGAGCATGGATATGATGCACTATCCACACTCTGGCAGACTCCTAGCAGTTCTCCAGGAGGAGGAGCAAAGCGCACATCCCTACCTGGCAAACAGGGACTAGAGAACTGAGGTTCACAAGAAAGCATCACGGCGTGACTCAAGGTCAATGTGGTAGTGGGGAATGAAGGTGTGTGCAGACTTCAAGGCAGCAGCCCAGCGGATTTCCTGGATAGGAACATCCCTGGAAGCAGCAGTATGTCTGGTGTCAATCAATCAATCAATCAAGTCTTTACTTATCCAGGCGAATACCATTGAGCAGGCTAATTTACAAGGTGGACCTGCGTTACACAAGGTCAAGAATAACACTTTTATGTACAGCTAATAAATAGACATAATTATACAGAAATAGAAAAAAAGAATACGCAGAGCAATAACGAGTATTTCAGGTATAGGGTTAACAAGGTTTGGGAGAATGGTATGAGAAGGGGAATTAAAACATTCTGAAACAGCCAGCATATTAAAACATTTTCAAACAGCAAGGCATAGCATTGGTCAGGACATATACAAACTTAAGGGGCAGATATGGAGGGAAGGGGTACAGGACTGCAGCTGTTCTAGGAGGGGTGCTACGGTAGATGGGCTGGGGACATATACGTTAGGAGTCTGACGTAAGAAAGGTAATGGATTAGCAGAAAAATTGGGGGGGTATAGGTGGAGACAATCAAAGGGCTGGGTTAGGTGGAGATGTAGTGGGCAGGTAAGCAGTAGGCATCCTAGCACGCTAAGCATGCTGGAAACAGCTGCATAGCTCCTTAACAGCCTTGGCATACAAGGTCTTGAAGGTGGTAAGACTAACAGGGAGACTCAGTTTCATAGATTTCTGTAGTTTGTTCCAGAGTGAGGGCAACACAAAGCCTATGGCGCTCTCCCAAAGCGTGTATTGGCCCTAGGTACCTTCAGTAGAAGCAGAATAGCTTCTCAGTGCGTAGTTGCCTACCACGTATAATGGCAAACAGTCGGAAATGTATTGGGGTAATTTGTTGGTAACAGCTCTGTAAGTCCAGAAAGCTGCATTTCTATTCCTTCTGTACTGAAGGGAGATCCACCCCACAGCTGCATATAAGGAGCAGTGGTGGGTGGTGATAGGTAGGCCAGCTATGAATCTCAAGGCTCTGTGGTATAAGGTGTCCAGTTTAGTAAGACAGGAGGCATTACACGGACTATAAATGAAATCGGCATAATCAATTAGGGATAGAAACGTGGATTGAACTAACTGCATCTTGGCATCTTTGGTAATGAGCTCTAATCTCTACAGGAGACTCACTAACAGCCAACCTATAGCAGAGGTCGATGCAGGAGACCATCCACCTGCCAACAGTCTGCTTTGCTGTCTGTCTGCCAGGTGGAGCTTCAGCATATGTTACAAACAGCTGGCGAACCTCTCTCCAAACTCCAGCATTGCGCTCCTTGTAATAAGCAAGCACTCACCTCAGGTTCAACGTGTGGAGCTTGTGCTTGACCTCCGAGGCAGGATTGATAAAAGTACATTGGGAGGTTGATCACCTGACTAAGGTGAAACTTTGACAACCTTTCGGAGGAACTTTGGGTGTGGGTAGAGGACAACCTTGTCTTAGTGGAACACCAAGTATGGAGACTCCATCTAGAGCACTTGGAGCTCACTGATCCTTCTGGCAGAGGTTCTAGCCACCAAGGAGGAGGTCTTCCATGACAGATGTGAGATGTCACACCTGTGCACTGGTTCAAATGGCTTGCATGAACACTGCCAGCACCAGCAACAAGTCCTAAGGTGGTGATGGTTCACGCACCAGTTGGGACACTTGATCAAGGCCCTTAAAGAAGCACCTGACCACTTACTCCTGCACCATCAGCATACCAGCAGACACCCGGTATGCAGAAACAGTTGCCACGTGTACCTTGAGGGTCGATGACCTCAGGCTTGACTGAAAGAGGGACCAAATATAGTCCAGAATGCTAACCAAGGGGCAGGCCAAGGGGGTTTAGCTTCCTGTCCCGGCACCAAACAGAAAACCTCTTCCAATTAAAGGCATAGCACTGGTGGGTCGACTCTTTCTGTGAGGCTCCCACGACATGGAGAACCTCTTCAGAGAGGCCAAAAGCCTGGAACTCTAAGCTGATCAAGAACCAGGCTGTTAGGTGCAGGAATTGAAGGTCCAGATGCAGGACCTTCACCCTGTGAAAGGAGAGGAGATCTGGGTGAAGGGGAAGTCTCCACAGAGGCATGCTGCTGAGACTAAGGAGATCTGGGTACCACGACTGCCGTGGCCAGTCCAGGGCTACCAGGATCATCCAAGCCTTGTCCCTCCACACCTTGACCAGCACTCGGTGGATGAGGGGAAAGGGAGGAAGGCATAAATGAGGCCTGGGGTCCAGGGCCTCACAAAGGCATCCCACACCAGTGTCCCATACTGTGGGGATAAGCACCGAACAGCCTCAGCTTGGTTCTCCCAGGAAGTAAACTGGTCCACCAGGGGAGTGCCCCACTAGGAGAACAGGTGGTTCACTACCTCCTGATGCAGGGGCCACTCGTGAGACACCTCATTTACCTGACTGAGGGCATCCACTAGCTGGTTGGAGACTCCCGCCACATGAATTGCCAGGAGTTCGGCATCCAAGCTGCGCATCAGAGTCTGGGTGCGGAGGGCCTCCCGGCCCAGCTGGAGGGAGTGCATTCTGCCCTGCTTGTTCAGGTAGTACATGGTCAAGGTATTTTCCGTCTAGATCTGCACCACCTGACCCTGGACAAACGCAGCGAATTCCATAAGAGCAAGACACCAATGATTGTCTTTGTTTTGTATCAGTCTGTATATGAATTCTAACTCAATGCAGAAACACACACACACACACACACACACACACACACACACACACACACACACACACACACTGCAGTTAAAATGCATCCTGTTCAAGTTGCATTCAAACATACAAACGTCAGCCAGAACTATGCTGACCGACTGCAACATAGAACTAGCAGTTCTACAGTCTGCAGACCTACTTCAAGCTACCTCTATCACTGTCTTCAGCACTGACATCAGCAACCGAATCACTCAGAGTGTATGTAACCCTAATCTTTAATAAAGAAAGAAAACAGTACACATTACTACAGAGGTGCTACAAGCTATGTCAGAGGGGGAAAACTGGCAATTATAAAAACAATCATGTGACTCGTATCAGTATGGGAAAAAGCACATGGTTGCACTGACCTTTGTTAGCGTTCTGCAGTTTGGCCTGTCGGCACAGCAGTAGTGTTACAGTTTGCAATGCTGACAGCCCAGGTTTGGGAATGAGCCTGGATCATTGGAGGACTGGCCGGGGAAGAGGATGGTTGAGAGTCCCAGGTACACTCACCTCCTCTCTCAGAAAGGAAGGTAAATTGTCTCTGCTGCAACACTGCCACCTGAGTGACAACAGGTGGAGGTGCAGCCAGGGCCATAAAATGAGGAAAAGGACGTCAGTGGCATGACGCCCTGTGTCAGCAATGCCCTCCTGACGTCAGAGGGAGGCACAGAAAAAAAGAAAAAAAAAAAACCCTCAACCAATGCAGGATGCCATCTGCTACCCGTCACAGGCACTGCGCCATCGACTGGGCTCTCCACCTGACATTCCAACTCTGCTGGAGGAATAAGGGGCCAGCCCCTGGCAGCCCATCCATGGGAGAACACACAAGGAAGAAGTTACAGTAAGTCCCAGAGATGGCGGGTGATGAGGCTAGGCAGGCGGCTGGACCGATTGGGGGGGGGCAGTCAAGGATGTGGGAGGGAAAAAGTATAATCAAGTTGAAAAAATAATGAAATAAAAATTTGCAGTTTACATAAGAACATGCCCTAAAACCACGGGGGAGAAAGGGAAAGAAAAAAAAAAAGAACATCCCAGATTTTGTCTCCAAACATTTTCACTGTCCCTCTCAAAGTTGTAGTTTCTGTCACTAACAAGTAGGGATTTGAAGCATAAAATTATGGTAAACATTAGTGTTACAGTCTGGACTTCTATTTGAAAATGCTTTTTATATTAGGCCACACATTGTGGTATGCCTTCTGGGCTGATATAATGTTTTTAATATGTGTCCCTGATTTTGGTCATTTGTCTCAGATTTTTTAAAGCCCTGCCCCTAGCCAGCCCGGTGGTGCTGAAGGTTGAGGCGCTGGATGCCACACCTCGCGCTACACCAGTGATCCGTGTTTGGGATCGCGGTCGGGGGTTGGCTGGGAAGGGAGAGAACTGAGCGTCCGATGGACTGCTCTTCTCTCCCTAGGGTGGGTTCAGGGCACACATCACTCTGTGGGGACCCCCGATGGATGTCAGGGGTATTGCAGGTGCTGTGTACTCTGGGGGAAGCACAACAGATATCGGCACGTTGTGTCTGGACGTCCTCGCACGTCCATGCTTTGGGGTGGAAGAAAAGCTTACTGGAAAATGGCGGTCGGTCATGGCGGCTTGATGGCGGTGCCTCTCATCACCCAGGGGATTTATCTGGAATCACGCTCCGGTATTAGATTCGGGCCTGGCAGGAGGAGTGGGGACCCCCCTGCAGGTACTATGTGTGCTAGCTGGATGTGAGGGAGCCGGTAAGTTGATTGGTGTGAGCAGATGGCGGCCGGATGACAGGCAGACCGAGCTGCGGGAGTAAGAAATATTGCAGTGATTAAAAAAAAAAAAAAAAAGGCCCTGTCCCTGATCTGTAAGGCAGTAAGTTGAGAGTTATGTCCCAAAGAAAGAAACCCTGGAAGAAGGCCACCTGGGGAGAAGCACTGGCGGCCACCGGGGAGACAGCTATCATTGCACAGTGTGGTTCAATGTAAGGATGGCTGTGGAAAGCACAGTTACGAAAGAAAGAACAGGTTACTCACCTGTAACAGTAGTTCTAGGAGTGGTATATGTTGTTCATCCACACTTACTGGCATGTCCCCTTCCACTTTAAATCTTGCCGGAAGTCTTCAAGCTGGCTCCTCCCACCCACCCAGGTGGTATATATATATAACTCGGCTCCGCCCCATGACGCCAGAGCTTAGCGCTAGAAGCAAGGTTGTGCGCCCGAGCCGGGAGGTTGGTAGGATGAACAACATATACCACTCCTAGAACTACTGTTACAGGTGAGTAACCTGTTCTTCTAGGAGCGTGGATATGTTGTTCATCCACACTTATTGGCAGAATCCTAGCAGTTCTCTGGGAGGAGGGAGGCAAGGTGCACACCCCCTACTTAGGAAATAAAGATTGAAGAACTGAGGCCCCAAAACCAGCATCCCGGCGTGACTCAAGGTCGATGTGGTAGTGGGTAATGAAGGTGTTTGCTGACTTCCAGGTAACAGATTTCATGGATAGGGATGTCCCTGGAAACAGCCACCGATGCAGAACTATGGTAGGTAGAATGAGCTCTTATCCCTCTGGGAGGCTCCTTGCCCGCCAATTCATAGCACAGACCTATGCATGATGTAATTCATCTTGCAATGGTCTGTTTGGCTACAGGTCTGCCAGAAGTGGCTTCAGCGTAAGTGACAAACAGCTGGCGAACCTCTCCACAAATTTCTGCCGTTCTCTCCTTGTAGTAAGAGAGAGCATGTCTCAGGTACAAGGTATGGAGCCCGCACTCTGCATCCGAGGTGTAGTTAGGGTAGCATACCGGCAGAGTCAACACCTGGTTAAGGTGAAACTCTGATACCACCTTCAGAAGGAATTTCGGGTGGGGGCGCAGGACAACTTTGTCCCTGTGAAAGACCCGATAAGGGGAGTCCACCGAAAGCGCCTGGAGCTCCCCTGTCCTTCTGGCTGATGTGATAGCCACCGAGAAGGCCGTCTTCAACGACAAGTGTGAGAGCTCACACTTGTGCATGGGTTCAAATGGCTTGCACATGAGCTTTGCCAAAACCAGCAACAGATCCCACGGAGGTAGAGGTTCACGCACCGGAGGGGATATGTGGTCCAGGTCTTTGAAAAAGCGCCCGACCACTGTCTCCTGCGCATATGTCAGCTGACCGGCCCAAGCCTGGTAAGCAGAAATGGCTACCAGGTGCACCCTAAGGGTTGATGACCGTAGACCCCCTTTGGAAAGAGACCAAAAGTAGTCAAGAATGTTAGCCACAGAACAGAATAAGGGGTCCAGACCCTTACCGACACCAAATGGAGAACCTTTTCTATTTGAAGGCATAACATTTCCTGGTCGATTCCTTTCAAGATGCCTCCACCACAGTGTAGACATCTTCGGAAATACCCAAAGCCTGGAACTCTAGCTGCTCAGGTACCAGGCTGTGAGGTGCAAGGATTGAAGGTTCAGATGAAATACCTTACCCTGGTTCAGAGATATCAGGTTTGGGTGTGTGCAAAGCAGATCTGGGAGCCTGCAGCTGAGGCTGAGGAGATCTGGGTACCAGAACTGGCACGGTCAATCTGGGCCTACCAGAATCACCTTCGCCTTGTCCCTCCTCATCTTGAGTAACACCTTGTGGATCAAGGGAAATGGAGGGAAGGCGTAGAGGCGGCCTGGGGTCCACAGCCTCGAGAAGGCATCCCCCTGTAGCGAGCCCTGCTGAGGGGCGCGGGCATGATTCGGCTTGGTGTTTTCCCTGGAGGCGAACAGGTCCGCCATCGGTTTGCCCCAAAGGGAGAACAGGCTGTAAGCTACCTCTGGATGGAGAGACCACTCTTGGGATGTCTGGCCTATGCGGTTGAGAGCATCCGCCAGCTGGTTCGAGGCTCCTGCCACATGGATGGCTAGGAGATCCACCTCCAACCGGCTTACGAGGATCCAGATGCAGAGCGCCTCCTTGCACAGCAGACGGGAGTGCATGCCACCCTGCTTGTTGAGGTAGTACATGGTCATGGTATTGTCTGTCTGGACTTGAACCACTTGACCCTGGAGCTGAGGAGTGAAAGCTGACAGTGCCAGTCTGACTGCTCTGAGCTCCAACAGGTTGATGTGGCATCGGGACTCCTCGGGGGTTCAGAACCCATGGGCCCTGTTGTCCCTCATGTGGGCTCCCCGGCCCATGAGAGAGGCATCGGTCATAAGGACGACCGTCGGCTCAGGCGGACAAACGGGGTCCCTTCCTGCAACCAGTCTGAGGCAGTCCACCACTGGAGAGCATCCCACATCCTCTGGGTTACAGTGATCAGCTGGTCAAAATGACCATATCGCTGAGTCCACTGTGCGGCCAGCTTCCATTGGAGGGGGCGCATGTGCCACCTGGCCTAAGGGACCACTGAGGTGCAAGCTGCCATGTAACCCAGAAACTGCAGAAAGTCCCGGGCAGGGCGCAACTGCCCAACCAGAAATGATTGTGCAAAGGAGGAGAGAACCTCCGCCCTGTCCACCGGGAGCCGAGATCTGGCATTACAAGAGTCTAGCTCTGCCGCGATGAAGCCCATCACCTGAGAGGGCACAAGTTGCGATTTGGCCTCGTTGATCAGGAGATAGAGTTGGGAGCAGGTTAGGAGGGCCAGATCCCTGGACCTCTCCACTTCCTGTTGGGTGGAACCTGCCAAGAGCCAGTCGTCGAGATAAGGGTAGATTCTGACTCCTCGACACCGAAGGTGGGCCACCACCACTGCAATGCATTTGGTAAAGACCCGTGGGGCCAATTACAGGCCGAATGGCATGGCTCGGAACTTAGAGTCCCCTCGACCCTGAAGCAGAGGAACTGCTGATGGGACAGACGGATTGGGACATGAAAGAACGCGTCCTGTAGATCCAGTGAACAGAACCATATGTTTCGCTCCAGGGATGGTATGATCTGCCTCAGGGTGACCATCCGAAGGTGCGAGGCCTGAAATATCAATTCAAGTCGTGGAGATCTAGGATGCCGCACCAACCCCGCGTCCGCTTGGGTACCAGGAAGTATCTTGAGACAAAGCCTGGGTTTGTCAGAGGATCTGGCCCTGGAGCTACTGCCTCCTTGCGGAGGAGCTGAGCTACGTTGTCTCGAAGAGCTGACTGGATGCATTCGGAAATCCATTCCTCCTGAGGGGCGCAGGCTCGGCTGGGAGGGTACTACTCGAATTCTAGAGGCAGTCCCCGACCGACCACTTCGAGAACCCACCTGTTCGAAGTGACAACGGACCAGGTGGAAAGGAAGTGGTGGAGCCGACCCCCCACGGGAGGACCCAGAGCTGGCGTGACGGGTGTAGGGGTGGCAACCCCCAACCTGTCACTCAGCAGGCTTAGAGGAGGCGGCGGCTCTGGGACCTGCGCCTCGGCCTCCATTATGGGGCTGCTGAGGGCCCTGCTTTGGGCACGGGCACCAAGCTTTAGCCTGCTGCTGACCTCCTTGATTGGAGGGCTGTCGGATCGCAGGGGAAGAATGACGAAATGGCTTCTTCTTTCTCTTCTACTGGTTCTTGTTCGAAGAACCCGTAGCAGAAGTAGCATCCAAGGTAGCACTGGACTGCTCTATAAGCTGAAGGTAACCGGCGACCCCTGGATCAAACAAGTCGGTGCCTAGGAAGGGCACGTCAGCAAGCTTATGTCAAGTATCCGCCGGGAAGGAGAAAAGCCTCAGCCAAGCCCTGTGGCGAGTGGCCACTGCGGCAGCTAATGATCAGGCACAAGAATCTCCTATGTCGAAGGTCGTCTGGAGCTGCTGTTTTGTGAAAGCACGGCCCTGGTCACGGACTTGCTTGACCGTGGTCTGCATGTCCACTGGGAGATGAGGGAGGGCCTCGTCTAATGACCCCAAAAGGGCATGAGAGACGTGTGCCATAATGACAGCCAAGCTGGCCTGACGAAGGCCCAAGGAAGAGGATGCATAGAACTTACGGGCAGAGTGGTCCATATTTTGGACTCCTTGTCCGGGGGTCAGTCAGTGTCAGCCGAACTACCAGTATGCTTGAACACAGAGGCGATCACCAGGCTCTCGGAGGGGGGCGGTAGGGAGTCATGCTGTGGCGGAGGGATTGGGCAGAGGAGGTCCGGGTGCCCTAGGTGCCTGAAGGAATGGGGGGGGGGACCCGCTTCTCTTACAACCTCCCTAATGCTGCATTTGGCGTCCTCCCTGCTGTCCCTGGTTCTTCCGAAAGGGACGGCGCCTGCAGTTCTGATCTGTACATGCGATGTACATCAAACATCGCCTTGCCCAAATCTTGTAACCCTGTTATAAGTTTTTCTGTTCCCGTGCCAAAGAGGACGGGTCCCTGAAAGGGTGCATCCAAGATGGCATTCTGCAAATCCTGGCGGAAACCAGAAACCCTCAACCAGACATGCATTCTCATACAGATCCCAGTTGCTGCTGCCCTTGCTGCCGTGTCTGCAGAGTCATCAGAACTCCTCATCACGTGTTTGTCCACATCCATGCCTGACTGGATGACAGCTAGGAGCTCTGCCTTGCCCTCTGAGTCTGGTTGTACTTTAGCCAGATCCACAGCATTTGCCCAGAGTGACTTCTTGTATGTGACCATATGAGCACGGAAATTCACGACCTGACCGTGCAGACAGCTGAAGAATAGATCTTTCGGCCCATCTAGTCCTGCTTTTTAGAGTCTGGATCTGGGGGCCAAGCACGCAAGTGTCTTGGCTGCTGTACCCTGCCATGTGCAGCCATGAGCACCATGGAGTCGGCTTTTGGCTGTTTGCTTAAGTAAGGCTCTCCTTTGGGTGTCTTATAGAGCCTATCTGCTTTCCTTGGCACTGCCACCGTAGTAGCCAGATGCTTCCAGGTCAGTTTTGTAATGTCCTGAAGGGCTCCATAAGTGGGGGATGACCAAGAGCTTTGGGTCCATAGCCCCTAGGAATTTTGCCAGATGGCAGCATTCAGGATCCAGCTCCTCTGTATCCCACTGATACAGGGCCTGGATATGTCTCATAATGTCCAGGAAGAGTCCCTTCTCGGATCCGGGGAAGGCAAGGGTAGCTCATCGTCAGAGGAATACTCTGAAGGAGTCTCTGGCGTCTTCCCCTGAAGAAGAGGGCGGACGTCCACTGGAAGACGGAACGGAAAGGTGCCTCTTTGTGTTGCTTGGAACTGGCGGCCGGTCATCATTGGGTGGCAGACGCTCTGTCGGCGGGGAAGGTCACCTGGGTCTCTCAGGCGACTATTCTCTGGGTGGTGGCCAGGCAGGGGATGGGTCCCTGGGGCTTGGGAGTAAGTCCCTTTTAACAGTGTTCCACCACATGTTGAAAAGTGCTCCCACTTCCACCAGTAGGATGACTTGAGGTGGAGGCGTTGGGTTTGGTACATTTGAGGGGCCTGGCCTTGGACATTGTGGCTCTTTGGGTACCGACATTTGGTCCCGAGGCACCTTGTCCACGGGCGCCTCGGGCGTCAGGTCAGATGGGGCTTTTTCCAGCGGTGCACAGCCCCCCTGTGGTCTGGCATCCGGCTCATTGGGAGGAGGCGGGGAAGGCATTTGGGTATCCACAGGCCCAAGCGTCTTATCCCTTGGGGCCTTGGGTACCTGGGCTGACGTCCAGTCCTTCGGGGCAGACAGCCGCTCTTTGGCTGGCAGCGCCTGGTCCGTTTCCGACATGGAGTTGGAATGGCCAGTAGTCTGTCGGCCTTCAGAAGCCGACGTCACCCTTTCCTCCGGTGGTGGAGGAGTCCAGTGCCTGACAACCTCCTGGCATCTACTGGAGTCGTCCGACCACCTGTGCCTATCGGACGAACCAGAGTGCTTTCAGGCGATGGGCTCTTATGTTTTGCCTGAAGCAGATGCCTGTCCCTCTTGTGCCAACCCATGCATATGCTTGTGGGGCCTATGTGCTAAGGGAACTTCAGCGGACAAACGCTCGTGAGAGAAGACTCCTTACCTTTGGAGTGTAAGGAGGCGATAGTCTTCTTGGAGGAAACCCCAGAAGCCGTAATTGTACCTGGAGGAACTGACTCCGACCTCCCGCTGGAGGTGGAGGAAGCAGAAGTCCTGTGAGGGGACTTTGGGTGGTATTCCGACCTGGCTCTCTCCTTATCCCTATGGTGGTGCTTCCCAACCGATCTTTTCTCCTTGGGAGGAGACTCCCTGGCTGAGGAGGAAGAACTTTGTCCCGACTGGGTCTTCTGCATGGCGGTAACTTGTTGCTCCAGCAGGTAGGCTTAGAGTGTCTTGAGGCAGAGGATGCGTGTTTTACGGTTGAATTTTTGGCAGTGTGGGCAGTCATCATGTTCGGTGGTTGGGGCCTAGGGAGATCAGGCAGGCAGAGTGGCCGTCCCTTGCTTACTGCACGCGCACTTTGACTTCCGCCACTGGGAGAACAATGAAGACATGCACTTAGAGTAAAAACAATAGAAAGAACAAATGATAAACTGTGCAAGGTGCAAAATGGCGGTCGGCTGTGAAGATGGCTTCCGTGGAGCCAATGTTAGCAGGTCGACAGCAGGAAAAGAACAGAGGTGGTGCCGGGAGACCGCTCCTTTATATCACGTCTGATGTTGGGGTGGAGCAGATATTGGGGGCGGTCCCCCGCCATAGACTGCTAGCTAGAAGAATTCCATGGCACTGTAATGCCTGGTGGCTTAGTCCTAATGGTATAACCTGCTGCAAGAGCTCCCCCTTGAAGTGATATCTTACCGTAACAGTAGACCTTTGAGAGAAGCTCTTGCAGCAGGTAACACATATAGGACTGAAGCCAGCAGGTGTCAGGACCCCATGGAAAACTTCAAGCTGACAAGTCTGCAGCGGGACCGCCGACGCTGGGTTCACTTCACGCCACGTGCACTGTATAAAGGGTGGGCGGTTGTCAGTGAGCCCTAGTTCTCCCACTGGAGACTCCAGCATCAGGATGGAAGGTGATCAGAACAAGAGAACCAAGGCCAATACGTCGCAGAGCAATCAGAATACTGCCAATGTCAGCTGACTACAGGATAGAGAACCTCTAGGGGGAAGGAGGACGGGAAGCATACCTGCTGCAAGAGCTTCTCTCGAAGATTTACTGTTACGGTAAAGTTCTTACATAACTATACTATCTTACTTTGACAGTCAGCCCTTGCAGCAGGTAACACATACAGGACCGAGTCCCATGCAGTACAGGAGACTAGATTAGTCTCGGGAGGCGGTAAGGAAAGAGTGAAAGGGGAAGCTCCCTTATGAGAGGAGTCCCTGCAAAACTGCAAGGTCAAAGCCCGCTCTGCGTCGAGAGGCAATGTCCAGACTGTAAGGTCCGATGAAGATGTGGAATGTGTCCACTGCAGACACATTTCTAAGGGTGGCAAAGGAGGCCGCTATTCCCCTCATGGAATCACCAGTGACTGAACCAGGCAAGGGTTTGTTATGCTTCTGGTAGCAAAAGGAGATGGAATTTACAAGCCATTTCGAGAGGATCTGTTTGGCTACAGGCACCCCTTTGGTTCTAAGAGCAATGGAAGCAAACATCTGGTCAGAACGTCTAAAGCCCTTCATTATGGACAAAGAGAACCACAAACTGCAGTGAATATCAAGGGTACAGAGAAGAGCTTCCCCCCGGTTTGAGTGATTTGGATAATACACTGGAGATGGATGTCCTGATTTAAGGTCAGCTCGGACACCACCTTTGGTAGGAATTTAGGACTGGTTCTCAAGGCCACCCGGTCCATGAGAAACACCAAATAATGCTCCTTTCACATCAGGGCCTGAAGCTTGGAAATCCTTTTGAGCTGAAGTGACAGCAACTAAAAATGAATGCTTTCCAGGACAGGAAGCGAAGCTCGCAGTCCGCAACTGGTTCAAACGGGGGTAAGGTTAACTTCTCCAAAACAAATAAATCCCAAGGAGGGATGGGATCCCTTTAGTGGAGGCCTTATGTGCAGAATCCCTCCGAAAAAATTACGGGTTACCTCCATCTGTGCCACGGTTCTGCCTTGGACAGGAAGATGGTAGGCAGAAATGGCCGCTAAATGTACCATGATGGAGAAATATCCTAATCCTGAGTCCGAAAGTGACAACAGGTACTCAAGGAGCGAGTTCACCAGACATGCCAAGAGGTCCAGGTGTCAAACCACAGCCCAGAGACAAAAGCGCTTCCACTTCATGGCATAAGTTGCTCTGGTGGGGGGTTTCCTGGCAGTGACCAAAATGTCAGCGACCCTGAAACAGAGGCTGGCTAGGTCCTCAGGAGCCATGCATGTAGGTGCAGGGACGAGAGGTTCAGGTGAACCAGAGTCCCGTCTTCCTGGGAAAGTAGATGAGTGCTCAATGGCAGGGGGACTCGGGGGGTCCTCAGACAACTGCTGCAGCAATGGGAACCAGATCTTCGTGGCCATAGTAGTACCATGAGGATCATTGCTGCCTTCGCTGCAGCTTGAGAACAACCTTCTGAAGGAGCGGAAAGGGTGGGAAGGCGTAGAGGAATCTCCCCTTCTAGGAAAGGGACAACGCATTTTGCCAGAAAACACCAGTCCCCTGATCTAGCGAGCAAAAAGAAAAAATTACTCACCTTAGTAATCTTGTTTCTTCTAAGGGAATCGTACTGTATTCTGACTTATGCAGTATGGTCTCACCACAGGACTGCCCCGGAGCCAAAATGGTTAATAAAACCTATGCAAATGATGGAATGCTACGCTCGAGCTCGGTTTTCAAACCACTGTCCCTAATAAACTCCTCCTAACCGTCAGATTCTTATGAAGCCTGCACTAAGCAGTTTCTAACTAATGGATGGATGATACTACTACTACTACTACTACTACTACTACTACTACTACTACTACTACTACTACTACTAACAAGAACAACCATGGAACCCTCCCTAAACCAGAAATGGCAGGAGAAAAATATTAGGGAATTACCATTCTTTCAAATATTCCAAAGCCTGGCATCCATGAAGACTCAAGTCACAGATGCCCCAAAAAAAAAACAGTATAAACTCCCCAGGTTTGCAACAACTCTAGCACAGCTGTAATGCAGTGACACAGGTACTAGAAGGGGAGGAAGGGAGGGAGCTCAGAATAGAGTAGGATTCCCTTAGAAGAAACAAGATTACTAAGGTAATTTTTTTTTTAAACCCCAGGAAATCTTAGTGTATTCTGACTTATGCAGATTACCAAGCAGTGCCTTTGGAGGTTGGCCTATGACCTATTTAGGAAACAAGCTCTGCAGGACTGCTGTGCCAAACCTGGCATCACCTCTGGCCTGAACGTCAAACAATAATGCTTTGTGAATGTGTGGACTGTCTTCCAAGTTGCAGCTTTGCAGATACCTACTAGGGGGATATCTCTAGCAGCTGCTAGAGGGGCTGCAGTACTCCTAGTTGAATGGGCCGTGAGACCTGCAGGTGGTTCCTTATCTACCTTGCTATAACAGAACTGGATACAGGCTACAATCCATCTGGTAATGGATCACTTTGTGGCAGGTTTTCCTTTCCCCACCTCTCCAAAGGTAAGGAAGAGCTGGGTTCGATCCGGTCTGTGACCCTGTGTGTGGTCAAGATAGTAGCTGACTGCCCTTTTTACATCCAGGCTGTGCAACCTACATTCACGTGAAGTGGAATGGTCTGCAAAGAAGACTGGCAAGGTAACAGACTGGTTAAAGTGGAAATCTGATACCACCTTAGGCAAAAACTTTGTTAGTTCTCAGGGCTACCGTGTCCCTATGAACTGCGATATACCCGGGCTCTGTAGATAGTGCCTGGCGTTCACTGATCCCCCTGGCAGAGGTAATGGCAACCAGAAATACGGTTTTCCAAGTCACATATTGAGATCCGCTGATGACATGGGTTCAAATGGAGGTTGCATGAGCAGAGCAATGCAAATATTTAGATCCCACATGGGAGTGGGCTCCCTGTGTGGTGGGTATAAATGTAGCAGCCCTTTAAAGAATTTTTTGAACACTGGCTTTGAAGCCAAAGAGGAGGGAGAAGCTTTACCTGCTAATAAATAAGCTGAAACAGCAGCCAAATGCACCCTCAGGGTGGAAACAGTTAAATCTGTGGCGTGTAAATGAGCCATATAGTCCAGGAAAATAGAAATGTTAGCTTGGGAATGATCCAGATCACTGCTCTGGCACCAAAAGGAAAACCTTTTCCATTTAGAGGAATATGTTTTCTTAGTAGAGGGCTTTCTAGAACTCTCAGTATATCCATAACCCCCTCTGAAAGATGCAAGTCCGCAACCTCTAGGTCCTCAAGAGCCATGCTTTGAGTCTGAGGGATAGTAAGTTGGGGTACATGATTCTGCCCTGAGCGGAGGTCAACAGGTTGTACCTCCTGGGAAGACTGACTGGCTTGGCTACTGACACTGATAGCAGTATGGAGTACAAGGGCTGTCTGGCCCAATCTGGGGCAATGAGAATCATTGAGGCTGGTTGAAGCCTGAGCTTGCTCAATACTTTCAGCAGTAGAGGGAATGGAGGGAAAGCATATAGGAACTTCCCTGTCCAATCTAGCAGAAGTGCATCTAAAGGAATTGTGCCCCTGCTGGGGTGTCTGCAACAATATTCTGGGAGCTGGTAATTGTCTGGGGCTGCAAACAGATCCACTTCTGGGGTGCCCCACCTCCTGAAAATGGTCTGCAAGACCCGTCTGTTCAGTGACCATTCGTGGTGATTCTGGTTTATCCTGCTGAGGGCATCCGCTAGGACGTTGTCCTTGCCTGGGAGATGAACAGCTGAAAGGGACACCTTTAGAGAATATGCCAATGCCCAAATTTTCATGGCTTCTGTGCAAAGAGGGTTTGACCTTGTGCACCTTTGCTTGTTTATGTAGTACATGGTGGTTGTATTGTCTGTTCTAACATGCACCACCTTCCCTACCACCCGAGTGGCAAAGACTGAAGGGCCAGAAGAACTGTTCTGAGCTCTAATAGACTGATGTGCAGGAGGGAGTCCTGCTTTCCCCATGTGCCATGAGCAGTGTGATCCCCCAAATGTGCTCCCCACTCCAGGAGGGAAGCATCTGTGGCAAGTATCAGAGAAGGGGGCTGCTATAGGAAAGGTACCCCTTGTCTGAGATGTTCCCTTACCTGCCACCACTGCAGAGCTTGAATAAGGGTGGCTGTGACTGGGACCAGCTTTGATAGAGATTCTTTCTTTTGGGACCAGTACTCCCGAGATTAAACTGGATGTGTCTCACCTGAAACCTGGCTCCTGGGATGGTTACAGTGGAGACTGCCATTGACCTAACAATTGCAGGAAATGCCTTGCTGGTCTGGGAACATGCAGTGAAAAATACCCGTCCACTTGAATAAGGTTGTCCACCCTGTCCTGAGGAAGACAGGCCATTCTTGTCTTTGTATCCAATTCTGCCCCTATGAACTTGAGCAACTGCACTGGTTCTAGGACAGACATATTGATTCACTAAGAATCCCAGGGAGGACAAGATGTTCTGAGTGGCAGATATTGCCTCTCTTACTTGCTGCTGTGACTGGCCTACAATAAGCCAGGTGTCCAGATAGGGGGAACACTGATACCCCTAGCTGCCTTAGATGTGCCACCACGACAGCAAAGCATTTTGTGAATACCCCTGGAGCAGATGTTAGTCCGAAAGGCATTGCTCTGAATTGATAATGGTCTGATGACAATCTGAATCTGAAGTACTTTCTGTGCAACCTTCTGATTGGGATGTGGAAGTCAGCATCTTTTAGGTCCAGGGATGCTAGCTATTCTCCCTGCCTTAGGGTAGTTAATATGGTAAACAGGGTGACCGTCTTGAATTTTGGTTTTGCTAGGTGCTTGTTCAAGTATCTGAGATCCAAAATGGGATGCCACTCGCGTTTTTTTTAAAGTAAGGAAGGATCTTGAATACAGACCTTTGCCTTTCTGAATGGAAGGGACTGGTTCTACTGCCTGAAGTAGCAGAAGAGATGACAGTTCCTTTTCCAGTAGGGTTGTTTCTGATGGGGAAGAGGGTTTGAAGGCCCTTGACCTCAGCCTTGGCCTGGTTTTGAAGCTGAGGACCAGACCCTGGGCCACTACTTCCAGAACCCACTTATCTGTGGTCATGTTTTTCCATTCCTGGAAGTAGTGGGTCAGTCTGCCGCCTACTAGTAATGGGGAGGTGACCCAGACATTCTGCTCAGGGAGTCTGCTTTGATTGAGCTACTAGCTGGACAGTAGGGCTAGTGCAGCCAGTGCCTCTCCTGCCCCTGCCCCTAAAGTATCCCCTAGGCTGATACTGAGGAAAGACTTGGGGCTGAAAATAAGGCCTGTAAGGAGTCCTGCTCCTGCCACCCCTAGAGTGGTGTCTCTGGTGGTTGGCAGTTCTCTCCTTTACTGCTGCACTTTTGTAAGCAGCTTTGTAGTCATCTATTTTTGCATGTATGCCTCTGTTTGTTCTTCGAACAGAGACACAGGGAAAATCCAAGGCTTTGTTTTCTGTGTCCTGTGAGAGGTTAGTGGTTCTAAGCCATGCAAACCTCCTCAGAGACACTGCTGAAGCCATCTGCCTGGAAGCAGTGTCATTTGCATCCACTGCCATCCTAAATTGGGTCTTAGATGCTTCAATGCCCCTCTTAACCGCTTCTTCCAGGTCAGCAGCCATTGGAGGGGGAACCGACTTGGTAATTTCCTGTACAGTGGACCACACAGATTTTTGATATCTGGCTAGATATGCCATATAGGATGCCTGCCTAATGGCTAGACAGGATCCTAAATAAACCTTATTGGCTACTGAATCCATTCTCCTGGAATCTTTCTCAGGAGGGTGGGAGGCCAGAGGGATGCCAGCTTTGTCACAAGCTGCAGTCTGTACCACACCTTCATGACTGGGGTGACCAAACAAAAATTCAGCCCCAGAATTAACCACCCAGTACTTCCTGCCCACTTTCTTATCAGTAGGAGGAACAGAAGTGGGGTTCTCTAATATTTTCATGGTCTGCGTCAAGGACTTGTGTAAAGGGAGAAGAAGCCTTTTTGATGGAGGGACGTCCATAATTTCTTTATAGTCCTCTTCCTCCTCATCCTCCAGAGACTTCTGGGATGGGAGGTCAAGAGACTGGGCCACTTGCTTCATAAAAGCAAAAGTATGAAGAAAAATCTTAATTTCCCTTATTAGGCGAAATTAGTCCTCTGGGGATCAGGAGAGATGTCTGGCTCTATAGGCTCATCATAATCATCATCTCCATAATCCTCTTCTAGTTCTTTACCAAGACCAGGATCCTCAAACTGTTCCCCACCTTGGTCTGTTAAACCAGGGACCTGTGAACTGGGAGTCTGTGGAACCGGCTGTTTTTCAACCGGAACCGGAGACTGCAAGGACTGAATAATCCTTATCGCGTTTGCGATCTCTTCAGCAGAAGGAACCGCTGTTGGTACTGGTTGCGGTTCCTGGTGCTTTTCTTTCCATTTTTTCTTAACCGCAATGGCCGGTTCAGCAGCCTTATCCGTGGTTCTTTTCTTAGTGGAACTATCGCCCCTGTCACAGGGCAGTCCCTCCGATTCAGTGGACTGTTCAGTGGCCGGGTTAGTAGCCTTATTGGTCATTTTTTCCCTTAGCCTCTTCAACCGCCTTTCAATGGTGGACTGAGGGAAATTAGCACAGATTTCACAGTCTGCATGAAGGTGGTCAAACCCCAGACAGAACAAGCAAACGAAATGAGGCTCAGCCTTTGCAAACAGTTCCCCCCACTCTGTGCAGTGCTGGGAAACCTGTGGGTCCTGTTCTCTTTTTTGGTTTCTGTGACATAAGCTAAAATAAGATGAAAAACCAAATAGAATTTTTTTTTGTATGTTGGTTGCTGCACCATAAAAAACGAAACCAGGTTTAGAGATATAGATCCAGCAGTAACCCCTGTTGAAAAAAGGGACCCACTAACCGGGAATTACTCCAGTATAAGTTTTAAAACTAGCTAACCGACTATACAGAGTCGGAACAATTTCAAACTAACTAAAATATATACAGTATAAAAACAAAAAAAAGGAACTGTTGGTTTCCCCTTGGTTAAGGAACCGGTGAGAAAAACGACTACTTACCCATTACAAACTAAAATCTAAACAATTACTACCTGAAAACCAAGGACAGTGACAAGGATACCAAATAAAATAAATTTACTGAGGTATAAACTGAGAAAATAAAGTTTCTTCAAGAGATGAAGGAGAGCTCTCCAGAGACGTCTTACTGAGGAAAGCGGAGTAAAGAATCTGACAGGAGTTGTTTATTAGGGACAGTGGTTTGAAAACCGAGCACAAGCCTAATATGCCATCATTTGCATAGGTTCTATTAACCATTTCAGCTTCGGGGCGGTCCTATGGTGAAACCATACTGCATAAGTCAGAATACAGTAAGATTTCCTGGGGTTTGAATTGGGTAGTTTTGCATTGATAGGGGAGGCAAAGAGATCCAGTTTTAGCTTGCCCCATCTGGCAAATAGAGTCTCTATGATGGATTGAAGGAGAAACTATTCGTGTGTTCTGGACAGTGCACGACTGACAGCATTGGCCAGAGTATTTTGGATCCCTTGGACATGAGTTGCTGAGATCTCTAGTTGGTGGGATATTGCCCAATTCCACACCCTCATTGCTTCCCAGCAAACTGCGTAGGAGTGGGTGCCTCCATGTTTGCTGAGGCAGAACACCACCGACATATTGTCTGTTTGTACGAGGAGATGGGTCCTGGCTGGAACCACTGAGGCAGAAGAGATGTGGTGAGCTAAGACTTGAAGCCATAGTGCTCTGTCCTGAGGCAAATAAGCGCTCACTCGAGTAGTATCTAGTAGGGCTCCAATGAACTGGAGGCTTTGGGACGGTATCAGGGAGGATTTCAGGATGTTGATCGTGATCCCTAGTTCTCCGAAGAGAGAACAGGTGTCCTGAATGGACCTTTGAAGTTGCTCTTTTGATGGTTCCGTCAGGAGTCAATCGTCCAAATAAGAGAAGATACAGTGTCCACTCCTTCAAAGGGCCGCTGCTACCACCAGGAGGCACTTGGTGAAGAACCTTGGGGATGATGACAGGCCAAAAGGTAGAGCCCTGAATTGGTAATGACTTCCGTGAAAGAGTTATCTCCTGTGGGGCTCTGCCACTAGAATGTGGAGGTAAGCATCCCGCATGTCCAGTGATGCTAGCCAGTCCCCTTGATTTATCATAGGGAGCAGGCCCTGGAGGGTGACCATCTGAAACCTCTTGTACTCCAGAAATTGGTTGAGGTCGCTGAGGTCCAGAATGGGTCGCAGGTCGCCCGTCTTTTTCGGCACCAAAAAAAACAGTGTGAGTAGAAGCCTGTGCCCTTCTGTGCTGGGGGGACTGGTTCTATGGCATTTTTGAGCAGAAGGGCTTGAATTTCCACTTAAATTAGTCGGCACCGGTGAATAACGAGATGGGGGGGTAGGCCTGTCCAGTGGACACTAGATGAACTCTATGGAGTGTCCGTTGTCTACGAGCTGATGGATCCACTGATCAGAGGTTATGTTCCGCCAGGCTTCAGCGTAAAGCAAAAGGCAGCCTCCGACTGCCTCCCCTGCCGGGGTCATGGGAGGTAGTGGGTCCAACAGGGAGTAAGGCTATAGATGGAGGAGGGAGGGTGGCTTGGGCCGACTTGATCGAGCGAGAGGCAGGCCCTGCAGAACCTTGAGGGGTGCCTCTACGGCTATAACCTCCTCACTGAAGCTGTTGGTTCTGAAAGCAAGGTTGTGGTGATGGTTGTCCCCCACGGCCTCAAACGAGATATTCGAAATGGCTGTTGCTTTGGACCGTACACAGATTGAACTGTCTGAACAGCTTTGCCAGAGTCCTGTAGTTTGTTTATGATTCTCTCTGTGTTATCACCAAAGAGGACTGAGCCCTGAAAAGGTGCGTCTAGGAGATTGGACTGCACATACTGCACGAACCCCAAGACCGGAAGCCAGGAGTGCCTACATAAACATATTCCTGTTGCAGCTGCCCCTGTTGCCGTGTCCGCCGAATTGTAGGCTGATAGGAGGACATGAGTACCCACGTCTGAACTGGTCTGCAGAAGTTTAAGTAATTCTACCTTCTGCGGGCATTCAGGGATATCCTTGACTATCTCCATCCCCTATTCCCAGAGAGCATTCTGAAACTGAACCATGTGGGCTAAGAAGTTCTAGCTCCGAATGCTGCAAGTGTCGGACGAGTATATTTTATGCCACATGGAGTCCAGTTGCTTGAATTCCTTGTCTGAGGGTTGTGTGCTGAGGTGCTTCGGCCTCTGGTCATCTATCATTAGCGGCCAAAATCACCACTGAGTCAGCCAATGGGTGTTCTGCCAAGAAAGCCTGTTCCTTGGGAGTCCTATAGAGGTGGTCTGCCTTTTTAGGGATAGTGGCGGATGTGTATGTGCGCTTCTAAGCCGCCTTTGTCATGTCCACAAAGGTGTCCACTAATGGTGGTATAACCACCAGCTTAGGGTGTGACGTAGACAGCCAGGTCTGAGTGCTGTATCATTTTTTTTTTTTTTTTTTATATATATAGTGTATTACTGACTGTCTCTGCTGAAAATCTGATGCCTAGAAGTGACCTCGCTCACCCCCCTCAGGTTTCGGCTGAAAGATGAAAACCACGAGAAAAAGGCTGAAACAGCATGTGTATCACACACACTCAGTTTTTAGAGACAGTGTGTCACATGGAAGGACTTAATCAAGGAGCTCATGTTTTTTACAGGCTGGTAGAAGCTTGAGTTGAGCATATCCATTTAATGATGTTGGAGAGAAACCTAGGTTGCTACACAGGGATGCAAGGTTGTAAATGCTCCTATGAAGCCTGTGTGAGGGAGGGTGCAGCATGGATCAAAGAGATGTCATTTAACACATGAGTTATGCTGTGGTTGCAAAATTAATACTTTGAAAAGACATCCTGTATTTGTATAAGATATATTTTTATATATCATCTGACAGAGAAGGAGCTAGATGACCTCATACAAAAAGGGGTTGGCAAATACAGTTTACTTTAAGGAATAATTCTGTTTTACTTGGACACACTTTTACCTAGACTCTGACAAGGACACATCTTTGGAGCACTTTAAGCAAGTATTTAGAATCTCAGTACTGTAAGTAGGGATTTGCACTGTTTAAACCTTGTTGTTTTAAAAGAGTTGTATGCCTTGTGATATAACAATTCTGTATTGTTTATGTTACCTATTTTTATCTATTTCAGTAAACCTCTTTTTAGAACTTACTTGGTCTGTCCTTGATTTCTTTACTGTGCAAGTAGAGTATACATGGTTATAGCAGACACGAGGCACAGCTTGAATGGTGGTACCAAACTGGAAAGAGAAGCATTTTAAATCTGAGGTCTTTATTAAAGTTTTTAAGGGTTCATCTCTGTATACCTGGTTAGGTGCCTGTAGGCAAGGATATCTGGTCCCCCGAAGACAGATATATCTGTGCATTGGGTATGCCAGCAAGAGGTTCACAGTTTGAATCCCTCCAAGACTTGAGACCAAAGGTTGATTTGAACTCACAAAACAGACAAGAGGGTTGCCTTGTTCTGTTAAACTGTTCACAAGACTGCGCTCAGAGGTTGGCACTTTAGGAGTAGAGGGCCTGATCTCCTGAGTGGGTTTGTGACATATGGTACTTCAGGCGTAAATATTTAGCCAGGCAGAGTCTCTCTGGGTCCAAGTCCTCTGTTTCCTACCCCATATTTTATTCAATGTGCCTCATGACCTCCATGAAAGAGGGGTCATCAGGTGGGGATTTTGGGGTGTCTCTCAGATCCAGAGGAGATAAGTCCTCAACAGAAGAATCCGAGTAAGAAGCATCAGAGGACTGATAAGAGTCCATGGAAGAGGAGGAAGGGGACCGGTGGCGTCACTTCTTGTGTCTATGGTGGTCAGGAGAACTGGAAGAACTCAAGCTCCGTGACCTATGACGCCGTTTGTGAGGACCTTTCCCCTTATTTTTTTATCAGAAGGGGGAACGTGCTCTTTACTAACATACTAAAATGCCAGCAGAATAGGCCTAACAGTCTTTCGTGTCTGCTCGTTTGGTCAGCCCCCACCCTGGGTGCTGACCTTGCTGCCCCCCTCGCCTTCTCTGGCTTCTCCCTTCCTAGTTCCGGATATTCTTGCTGCATTGGATTTTGCTTCCAGAACCCTTCCCCTGTACCTGTCCCACCCCTCTTGAACCCCTCCACTGTCTCTGCCTCCACCAGCCCCCTAGGCAGCGCATTCCATGGCTCCACCACCCTCTCAGTGAAGTAGCACCTCCTCCTTTCTCCCCTGAATCTTCCCCCCTCCAGCTTCCACCCATGCCCCTAGTGACCCTCCTCCCCTTCCTTCAAGCACCCTGACTGTTCCTCCCTATTTACCCTCTTCATGTACCTGAAGACCTCTATCATGTCCCCTGGTCCCTTCTCTCTTCCAATGTGTACATATTTAGCTCTTGAGCCCTCCTCCTTCAGGTCCTGTCCCCCAAGCCCCAAATCATTTTGGTTGCCCTCCTCTGGACCCTCTCCAGGAGGTTAATGTCCCTCTAAATGTGGCCTCCCAAACTGCAGTACTCAAGTACTGCCTCACCAAGCAGTTATACAGAGGAGTATCACTTCCCCCCTTCTGGAGGTGATTCCCAGCGATGCATCCCAGCATCCTGTTGGCCTTGGCTGCTGCCTCCCACAAGTCTCAGAGTTGTTCATCTTGACATCCACCACCACCCCCAGGTCCCTCTCAGCCATCGAGACTTGTAGCATTCCCCCCCCAGGGTGTACACTTGGCCCGGGTTTCTGGCCCCCAGGTGGAGTACCTTGCATTTCCCTGCATTGAACCTCAGCTTCCACTTTCTAGACCATCTTTGCCAGTGTCCTTGTCTGAAGAAGGGGTAGAAACCTTGGCAGGAACCAGAGGTGGGGTAGGGGCCTTGGCGGGAGCCCCAACATCAGAGATGGTAGTCACCACTGTGGCTTAGGTGGGAGGAGATCGGTCCAGATGGTCTCCCACAAGTAGCCCAAAAGGTCCTTGACCCGAGACAGATTCAGTTTGGGGTCCGAATCAGTAGTTAGGCCCGAAGCCAGTTCAGCCCGTGTCTGGTGTAGTGCCATGGTCTGGTGACAGTGGGTGGGTCAGAGGTGACATCGGGGCGGCATCAGATGACCCGGCGCCGGTATCTGACATCTGCTGCCCCCCCGACGCCCATCCATCCTCCGTAGGGCTGGCGCCTGACCTATCATCAACCAGTGGTGGGGGTGAAACCGGTGACGAAGGTGCCTGTATCGGCAGTGCTGGTGTTTGGACAGTCGCAGTAGCGACGTCAGTCTGCTAATGTCAGTGCTGGTCCGACGCGTACTTTGGTGATGGATGTTTTTCTGATGACAGTTTGTGTTTATCCGTCGACAGCTTTGAATGCCTGGGAGGGCAGAGAAGCCAATCTCCCAGAGGAGCCTGAGGTCTTATGCCTATCCCGGGAGTTGGCATAGGAGACAGAGGCCGACTGGGAAGGTACTGATGAACTCTTACCGGTGTCGACAGTGCGGCCTGACGGTCTGATTTTCAAAGGTTGGAGAGTAGGGCCTGAAGACCCAGATCCTCTGTCCTTAGTGCCCGATGCCAGAACCAGGGCAAGGGGCTTGACCATAGTGAGCCCGGAGGGAGAACAGGACATCTGTGTAGCGGAATCTGAACTACACCTGAAGACAGAGTGGGAGCCTGAGGATCTCAAAGGGGAGCTCTCTTTCTCGTCTTATCTTTATGCTTCCCTGTCGATTTTTTTATGGCGGGAAGCGCCTTTTTCAGAACAGAAGTCCCGCTCCATGGCAGCATGTTGCTCTGCGAGATAGGCCTGGAGTGTCTTCTGGCGTTGGATCCACGTACGGCTGTTAAACTTCAGGCAGTGCGAAAATTCTGGGTGTCGTGGTCTGGGCACAGGCACAGCAGACAGAATGAGTGGCCGTCTCTGGACAGGATCCGATTCCCACAGACGTACTCGGATGAGTGCCCCTTTGAAAAAGGCGTCAGGGAAGACGACATGCAGAATACTGTCGCTGAAAAGCGGAACTGCGATGAAGAAAAATAAAGAAATTTAGACGCAGTCGTATTACAAACATGGTGGTCATACTAGCGAGAGGAAATCGTGACGCCGATGTGCACGAGTCGACGGCGGGAAAAGAACTGAGGCATGCTGAGGACCACCTACCCTTTATACAGTACGTGATGTCAGGGGCGGGCCAATGTCGGGGGTGGTCCCCACTACAGACTGCTAGCTAGAAGTTTTCCGTGGGGTCCTGACGCCCGCCAGCTTCAGTCCTACATGTGTTACCTGCTGCAAGAGCGTACTTTCAAAGTAAGATCTGAACAACACAAGGATGAGGGTCCAGGACTTCAGGAGGGCAGATTTTTGAAAGATGGGCAAATGCCTCAGGGATGATCTGGCAGAGGGATGACCTGGGTAGGGTGGAGGAACAGGAAGTGAAGCTAAAAAGGACTACTGGGAAGGCAACAAACCTCTGGGTCAAGCAAGTGAGGAAGAGGAAAAAGAGACTGCCGTGGTTCTCTAAAAAGGTGGCAGAAAAGGTAAGGGCTAAATGAGTAGCATTCAGAAGGTATAAGGAGACGCAGAGGGAGGAGGATAGGGAGGTGTATCGGGAAAGCAGGGAAAGTGGTAAGGAGCGCAAAAGCACAAACTGAGAAAAGAACAGACCAGGCGGTGATGAAGGAGGGGCACAAAGTCCAACAACTACAAAATCACATGCAGATGGGTGCACAGAATGCAGGGGGACCACCCCTCTCACGAACCACAACTCCAAAACCACTGTGTACTCCTGTGGAAATCACAAATATCTTTCTTCTATTAAAGGGCTGTCTGGCTCCATTGCTACGTCCCAGAAGTTACTACTGTAAGCAGTAAGGGGGCACGGAGGCGCAATATGAAAAGAGAACAACTCCGGTGGTCATGAAGGGGGACAAGCCATTTTTTTAGGTATGTAACGGAAAGGAGAAAGACCAGAGGTGGGATCATCAGATTAAAAAGGGAAGGTGGGAACTGTTCAGAGGGGGGACAGAAAATGTAGACATCCTGAACAAATACTTTTGTAGGATTCAAGATACTCCATCATCCTTTCAGTTCCCCATCACTTATAGTTGCTAGTCTTCTCCCTGGTGCCATCGTTAAGGAGAGGGACTCCAGCCCTTGTCCAGTCCAATGGATCCACTCCCGTTTCTACCTAATTGCTGAATAACACTCTCTGAGCAGCCATAACATCCCCAAGGTCTTTTAGTACCCCAGGGGTGAATCCCATCCAGTCCCACAGCCTTGTCCACCTTTGGGGTTGCAAGTCCTTTCAGCAATCTTTCCTCTGAAAATGAACCTGTGTCCGCATACTTTACAGCCTATCCTTGCTTCTCCCTGGTGTTCATTCCCTTCACCTTCTTCTTTGAAGAATGAGCAGGAATACCTGTTTAAAATGTCAGCTCTGGCTGGTCCAGTGTCATGTAGAACTGAGGCGCTGGGCACCTTACCTCCTGCCAACACAGGCAAACTCTGGTTCAGGAATGGACCAGGGTCACTCTGGGGCCACTAGGACAAAGAGGACCGAGTATCCATGGCTGGCTCTCCTCCTTCAGGGAGGGAGGACACCACGTGCCACTGTTTCACTGCCACGCAGAGGAGGCTGGGTGGCATGGCAAGAGGCCGCCTCTCAAAGGGCTCGGGGCAGGGATTAGAGTACATATGGCGTCTTTATGTCATACACCCACGTCATTGCATGTGTTCTAATCTGGGGGCAGGGCCTAGAAAATGGGAAAACCCTGGGGCTGTGCAAAGAGGAAGCCCCACTCACCCACTGGTATGCCGTCTGTAGGCGGACATTTTTACCCCGACTGACATTACAGCAACAACAGCACCAGGTCGCTGTAATATCGGTGCGGGACCCTGGCACTGCTTTCTGGGGGTCTTGCACCCTCTCCCCGAATCAACTCTGACTCAGAGTTGATTATTATATTTACGGAGGGTGGGGGGCCAGAGCATCCCGCATGGGGAGGGGGGGTTCAGGGAACAAAGCCTCAAGAAAACAAAGTCTCCAGCGAACCTCTTTATGCCAACTGCAACTGCGGTTGACATAAAGGAGTCGCTTTAATGTTGCTTGACATTGAAATTGTCACCCGATCGTCAGATCCCTCACCCACCTTGACCAATGCCACTACCCCAGTTCCTGCCAGTCAGATTTGGATTCTGAGGGTTAGGGAGGATGGCCCTCCCCCACCACCAGGGAGGGGGGATAACCAATGGGGGAACAAGGCGGGTAAGATCTGTGGAGAAATGATGGGTAGTCAAGGGGAGGAGTAGAGGCTGAGGAGCCAGCCAGAACTCCGGAAAGCACAAAAAAGCTATATGAAAAAATAAATAAAATGTCAGATTTTCTTGCTCTCCTTCTGTACAGCCTCCCCCTTCTGCATTCTAATTCTTACAACCCCTACCCTTGCTTTCCTCTTCTCACTTACGTACAGTCGTGGCCAAAAATATTGGTGCCCTTGCAGTTTTTTCTAATAATGCACCATTCCTTCCAGAAAATTGTTGAAATTAAAAAATATTTTGTTATCCACATATGTATTTCTTTGGTTTGCAGTGGAATAAAACACAAAAAGCAGAAAAATTTACTAAGTCTTAGTTTATTCCACACAGAAATCCTTAAATGGCCCGGACAAAATTATTGGCACCTTTTAGAAGTAGTTAGAAATAATTAGATTTCAAGCAGGTGATTCTCCTTCACACTGGAATTGAACTCACCTGTGGTGAGTTGCAGGTGCCTGCAATATAAAAATCACTCATTCAACCAGTTTGAATAGAGAAAAGGACTCATTCTCCTGTTTTGTGTCACTGTGTGTACCGCAATAAGCATGGAGAAAAGAAAGACAGCCAGAGAATTGTCTGAGGAGGTCAGACAGAAGATTGTAGCCAAGCATGGACAATCTCAAGGCTACAAATCAATCTCCAGAGACCTTGATGTTCCTGTTTCCACCGTGCGTAATGTTATCAGGATGTTTAAGGCCCATGTCACTGTAGCCAACCTCCCTGAACGTGGCCACAAGTGAAAAACTTGATCGAAATTTGCAGCGCAGGATTGTTCGAATGGTGGAGAAAGCACCTCGATCAACTGCCAAACAGATTCAAGCTGACCTTCAGACACACAGTACGACAGTTTCAACTCGCACCATCCATCGCCAACTCAGTGAAAGGGGGTTATATGGTAGGAGGCCCAGAAGGACCCCACTGCTGAGAGAGAGAGACATAAGAAAGCCCAACGGGTTTGCCAAAACACACCTGAACAAGCCAAAATCCTTCTGGGAGAATGTCCTGTGGACAGACGAGACCAAATTAGAGCTTTCTGGTAAAGCACATCATCTCTATTTTACAGAAAACAAAATGAAGCCTTCAAAGAAAAGAACATCTTCCCTACAGTCAAACATGGAGGAGGTTCAGTGATGTTTTGGGGTTGCTGTGCTGCCTCTGGCACTGGGTGCCTCTCTTGAACGTGGGCATGGCATCACGAATCTGGAGACTACCAGGCCATTTTGGAGCGCAATGTTGAACCCAGTGTCAGAAAGCTGGGTCTCCGTAGGGTCATGGGTCTTCCAGCAGGACAATGACCCCAAACACACTTCAAAAAGCACCCAGGAATGGTTCAAGACAAGACGCTGGACTGTTCTGAAGTGGCCAGCAATGAGTCCAGATCTAAATCCCATTGACAACCTGTGGAGAGATCTCAAAACAGCAGTTGGGAGAAGGCACCCTTCAAATCTGGGAGAACTGAAGCAGTTTGCACAAGAACAGTGGGCCAAACTGCCAGTAAAGAGGTGCAGGAAGCTCATCCAAGGCTATAGGAAGCGGCTGATTGCAGTTATTTTGACCAAAGGCTGTGCTACCAAATATTAAGTCTAGGGTGTCAATAATTTTGTCAATGCTATTTCTTTTCATTTTCTGATTTAAAAGGATATATTAAATTCTGAACAAAAACAAAGGTTCTGTAATATTAACAGAGAAATAAAGAATTGTGAAGATCAAATACTGTACTGTTGTTAATTTCACCTTATGTTTAGAGGAAATTGTGAGTTATTTGAAAAAGTGCAAGGGCGCCAATATTTTTGGCCACGACTGTACCTGAAGAAAGTCTTAACCCATACAGCGAACCTTTTGACAATCATTTCCTGTTTGCACCTTTGCTCCCCTCACTGCCTTGACTGCTTCCTTCTGCTCTTCTTTTGCCACTCTTGCCATTTCCTTTGAGCATCATAATGGACTCCTTTTCCTTACTTCCTTCACGCATTGCTTGGCGGCAAAAGTTATGCCCTCTCATTCTCCCCATACTGTGCCTCTAGCCCTCCCTGGCACTCCTCCACTCTTCTTAGGCAGTTTCCCATTTCTTTAAACTCCATCCTCTTGGCTGGCCCGGTGGCGCTGGAGGTTGAGGCACTGGTCACTACACCTCACGCCATGCCAGTGACCTGGGTTTGGGAACAAGTCCTGGTCGCCAGGGGTCGGTAGGGGGGAGAGAGGATCGAGCATCTGGAGAACTGCTCTCCTCTCTCAGTGGGAGGGGAGATTTGTCGTCCCACTCACTGATTGCCCTCTGGCGGCGGCCAGAGGGCAATACGGGTCAGGAGGCACGTACCAACGTCCTTATGTTGGTAGGAGAGTTGGGGATGGGAGAAAGAGGAAAAAGGAGCCTGGCAGGTTCCATGATGGCCCCGCGTCCACGAGGGCCGTCACCAGTGACTGGACTGGGTCTCGGGGGGCCACTGCCCTCCTCCCTGGCCCCCCACCGCACATCCGCGAGGATGCACAGATCAGAGAGTGAGTTCCTTTATGAGGAGGACTACAGCCACCTGCCAGGGCTCATGGAGGATAAAAACCTATCTAGAAAAAAAAAATTCACCCTCTTAAAGTCCAGACCCCTCTTCCTCGTGTGGTTCACCAGTGTGCCTGTCTTTATGTTTAACCACACTGTATGGTGATCACCCGTACTAATGGGACTGCCTTCAATGCATCCCCATTTGTAAGCACCAGATCCAGCACTGCCCAGCTCCTAGTGGGTTCTTTGACTAATTGGCTGAGAAAAGCCCATTGTAGGGAGTCAAGGATTGCCCTGATCCTTGCCAAAGCCACAGCTGGAAGGCTCCACTCCATATTCGGCAGACTGAAGTTGCCAACTAGCACAACCTCCCCTTATTTGCCATTCTAATGATGGCTTCCCCAAGTTCCTTGCCTATCTCCTCACCCTGTGCTGGAGGTTTGTACACTACTCCAGTATGGATAGTTGACCCACAGCTTACCTTCAGGCTGACCCACAGTAACTCCAGCCTCTCATTTTCCTTTGTGCCCTTGTACCTCCATTGCCCTTCTTTTTTGTTACACAAGGAATCTTTATTGAGTAAAGAAATCATACAAAATTACAGGCATGATGACTAGGAGGAGCCACCCACAAACTTACATACAGAAAGACAGATCTATATCAGCACCTCCGTGGCCATGACACCCTCCTGCACGTAGATTATAAATCCTATTTCTGCCCATTTTGTTCCTTGGCTTACCCCTTAACTTGCCCCTTTACTGTTTAATTTCAACATATCTGGACCCTTTTAATCCTATGTCCTCCCCTACCTACATAATATTCCCATTTTCTTCTGTCCTGTTCTTATCCCTGTCTTTTTGCACATCTGCTTTAGAGGAATCTTCTCCAACATGGTTTTCCTTCCCTAACACTTTACATCTGGGTGGGGGCAACTGTTGCCTATTTTGTTTTCACCCGCTCCCTCCCATATCTAGTGTAAATGCACATTCATGTAGCATTTAAACATGCAATCAAGGGCTGCAGACCCCTTCCTAAATGGATACAGGCCATCCCTCCCAGAGAGACCCACATCCTTCCAGGTTGATCCCCAGTCCCCGATATATCCACAACCTTCATCCTTGTACCATTACTTCAACCATTCATTAAAAGCCCTGGTGTAGTTTCCTTGCCTCTCCCTGGTTGTACACTGACAGCACCTTGGAAAAAGCCACTGTGAGGCCCCTCCCCAGCTCCATGAAATTTCCCTTCACTATGCTCATCTTCTCATATGCTATATCATTCGTTCCAGTATGGACAATGATATCCAGCTCCCTTCTCACCTCCTGCTGCCCTAGCAACCTGCACCATCCGCTCTCCATCTCTCTCAGCCGAGGCACCTCTCAAGCACCTCTGCTCTCTATCCCCCCCCCCCGCTCCCAATTCTATCCCATTCTAACCGAGTCCCCCACCAGCAGCTGCTTTCTCTTTGGCTGGGGCATTCTCCTTCCCTCCTTGGGGTCTTTACTTCAGAGAACCCCCACCTCCACCCTTCCCACTGTGATGGGCACCTTCTCTTGGTTGCCCCTTTTTCGCCAGAAAGACAAAGGTGTTATGCAGTGGTAAAGATGGAGGACTGTGTACCCTACTCCCAACACCACCACCCTCCCAGAACATCTAATCTGCCTCTGTCTCAGCATTCTCTGGGAGAACGGCAGCAGACTTGGTGGACCCTGAGTGGGGCAGAAGGTCCGCTGTACCCTCACTATTTCGGCCCGGAGTCCAGCAGCTTGCAACCCAGAGAGGTGAGTACATACAAGGCACCTCAGCCTCCAGAAGATTTCCCTAAAGACTACTGCACCACAACCATTGCACTGCAACACTCCCATGAACCTTACCTTCCTCTGCTTTGTCACTATGCAAGTTCAGTTTATCCTTCTACCTCCTTACTACCTTATCTTTTTTCCCCCTGCAACCATTTCATAATCATTCCCTAAACACGGTATATCCTGCTCTCCTTTTTTGAACACTATTTCCTGTTTCTATTCATGTCCAATCCTACATTATACATTTTAATCCTTACCTTCCTGGTCTATCCACTTTACCTGGGGAAGTTTTGGTCCTATTCCACAGGTTTGTTATCCCCACTGTACAAAGTAGTGACTCCTTGTTAAAACTTTTGTACAATACATCAAGTAATACATTTCACAAAAAGACAGTAAATCTGAACTAATCCCTCTTGCTTGTAAGTTAGCTAATGCAACCTACCATCAATGCATATTTATATGTTCCGAATAAAGAACTAATAGCAGCATATATTAAAGATATAACAATATGCACATTTTATCCCCTTTTATACCATTATTTACCTACTCCTTAGCATAATCTACTTTTATCTAGTATTATTTAACCCACAGTTTACATACAATATTCAATGCCTTGATGTTGGATGCTACACTCACAGCTGAACAAACATCTTTACTTCACTTACGCCCAAATTAAATTAAATGGGCAGCACTGAGTGGCACACTTAAGAGTGCAGTGTCTCCCGCCGTCTGCCGCCCCATGCCAATGCCCACAGTCTGATGTTCTTTAGATCTGGCCCTTCGGCTAAAGGACCACAAAGGAGGACCACTACAGAACAAGCCTTAAAATATTTGTCAGAATCCATGACCAACAGCGCAGCAAACGTCCCAACTGGAGGAATAGGGCACTGGAGCTAAGGCAGTTCAGTTGAACGAGCCAGGGAGCCAAAATTATGACTCATAAGCCATTATAGCAAGATTCTGTCAAAATGAATGCCCAAGTTGGGGAACACCTCTAGTTGATATACCAAATCCACAAGCTTTGACTGGATAGATGGATGATTTACTCAAAGAAAAACAATTTCCTGCTACAAAAAAATAAAAAAATGAAAAAAAAAAAAAAAACCATGCACCCCAAGTTCGTCGTCTTGGTTAAAGTTCTTCTCTAGAAAATAATGTTTTGTTAAGAGAGCTTACATGATCATTTCTGCTGGGCAGGCAATACACAAGCAGCCGGAAGAGCTCAATGAGGCATAATTTTATTTTCTTTCCCATATAATCACAGTTTTTTTTGGTTCTTTTAACTTACTATTACGTTCTGACTGCGCTGAATTTGAACCAATGTGGACTGCTACAGCTCCACACACAAAATCCATTTTCTGATGACATGAAGTAGGGAATAGGGCTACAGTGCTGTAAACTGAGTGCCAGTGTGATCCGCCGGAGTACTTTCCGTAATGCAGAATTATTTAACGTTTCAGTAAATTGTACATGTTAAGGGGGATACCTTCTTTTTCAACTCTGCAAGCAACAGTACATGTTATGGGGAATACCCATTTTATTTAACTTTGCAGGCAACTGTACATGTAAAGGGAGATACCCTCTTAAGTAACGTGACAGGCAGTTGTGCAGGTAAGGGGGATTCCCCTTAACTCACTTAGCCTACGGTGGCCATTCTGAATTAGTTTAAACATAAAATGTTTAAACTCATATATGGGCAGTAGGATTGAGTGAGTGTTTAAGAGACTTTGCAGGTAATTTGTAAATGTTAGAGTTATCATATACAACTACTGGTAAAGTGAAAAGGTCTTATGTTATTTATTTGAAAACTGGCGACCAGGAAAGGCATACTAAACCGAGGCTCATTTCCAGGTGCAACCTGAGGCAAGGGAAACGGGATACAAAATACCCAGCACAGACACAATTTGTAGTTACACGAAGTGCAATCAGAATAATATGAATAAATACAGGTAAAAGTGCAGAATAAATAGGCAAGGCAAAACGCGACAAAACACCTCAGCCACACCTACAACGGGGCTGAACAGCAACTGCAGGGAAAATGTTAAAAGAGAAGGAAAACTGGAGTGGTGGGAAGGGAAGGATTTCAGCTGATATCTGAAGATCAAGAAAAAAAGATGAGTTGATACCTTTTATTGGACCAACATAGATGTTACAAAAGAAAACTGGTGCTTAAACAGCTGCTGACGCCTCAAAGAAAAGTGAAAAACATAATACTTAGGTACAGTTCAGCTTGCATTCCATATATATTCTATTTATTTCTCCTCAACATTATTTATTACTAAGGAAATTTGCATGAATACATGACCTTTAACCCTTTGAGTTCCCTTCAAGTTCATCTGCCTCAATAGCTTACTCCCTACTTTGTCATAATCCTCTGTTGTGACATCACAATCTGTTGCCATGGAAGTAACCGCAATGTCATAAGCAGCACATTATAACTTTAGGTAGGGAGAAAGCAACAGGACCGGATGAACTCTGAAGGGGCAAAGATCCTGTTTTCATGCAGATTATATCAGTAATAAATATTGGGGAGGAGGAATACAGAACCAATGTGAAATACAAGCCAAACTGTGTCTAAGTGTTATGTTTTGTTAAAGTTCACCTGAAAACGTCAGCTGCTCTTTAAGTTTTTGGATTACACACAATCCTTCACCAGAAGCTAATGACACATGTTTTGGAAGAATACATCCTATTAAAGACCAGGTCATGCATAAAAAAGACAAAATGGTTGTAAAAGATCCCACTGACCAAAAAAATTATATTTAAAAGTCAACTTAAAACCCAAATAAATATCCCAATACTGACACTGTAGTGCAGCATGAGGGGGGTGCTGCACTTCTGAAGTGCCGTCTTTCAGATGAGATGTTAAACAGAGGTCCCATCTGCCTGGATTGATGGTAGTTCAGGTGGATGCTAAAGATCCCATGGCACTTATCGAAAAAGAGTAGGGGTACTTTATTGGTTTGGAATACACAACATCACCGAAAAGAAAAGAAAAACAAACAATGTAAAGAAATATCAACAATAATAACTAAAGAAGAGTACAAATATAAAGAACCGCTATTAGCAAAAAGAAATGTTTTTCCATAAATACATAACATAAGACCTAGAATATTTTTTTTCATCAAGACAGCGTATCATTTGTAAATCTGAAATGACAGCAGAAAGAATAGCAGCAAAATCCGTATTAGCTTGTTGCAACACAAAAGAACAACAAGCCTGCCATAAGTAATATTGTAAAAGTGCAAATAATACATTCAAAGTACTCCTGTGATATTGATCCCAATCACCCAAATATTCACCTAATACTAATGTACCATAGGAAAGGAATCTCAAATGAGGCATATTCCACTGTCGGCTACAAAGTCCCAAAACTTCTGACTGAAATGACATTCAAGAAAAAATGCATCTGAGATTCTTCAATATTAGTACAATCTGACGTAAACAGTATCTCTCAGAAATTGGTTTGTACTTCAAATTGCCACGGACTCCAAGCCTTCCATGTGCAGATATCCATACTATATCCCATACTTTAAATGAGATCCTACCATCTGTCAATTTATAAAAACATGTTTCATATTAGATGGGAACAGGAAGGAAAAAGCAGAATCACTTTCTGCACGTTATACACAACATAATCATAAAAAGATTTCCTGTGCAATGATTGTATTTTTTGTAAGGGAATCTTCCATTGATGCAGTTTTTTTAATGCGGAAAGTCCATAATTTGGCAAATCATCTGAAGACAAAATTAAGTGGTGGCAAAAGGACCATTTAAAAAATATTTGTGCCAAATGGATTGGGTCCAAAATTGACAAGGAGAAACGGAGCTGCCAAAGAAAAGAAAAAGGAGGAAAAAGAAAAATGGAATGAAAAACAATAGGGTTAATCATATTCAACCCTCCGTCACGGAATTTCAAGTAAGTATATTCTCGCCTAACCGGTTCAATCTATTACCCCACAACATCTGAAAAAATATACTATAAAGTCTAGTCTCTAATGAAAGAGGAGGGAAAAAGATGACTTATATAAAGAAATATGGTAAAACGAATTTTTTATAATCACAACCCTTTTCTTTTCCCAAATTTCAATGTTTCCATTGATTCACTTTGGCTTCTCAACTGTTAGCTGTTTTTCCCAATTATAAATCTCCATGTTAGGCATTCCAAACCAGATCCCCAGAATTTTCTGAGGCCCGGACACAAGAGGGATATCATAACAATTTGTTAAATCTGGGGCTGTCCGACCAAGTTGTAGTACAAAACTTTTTGTAATGTTTAGAGAGGCACCAGAATATTCACCAAAAAGAAGAAAAATCTCTAAAGCTCTCTGTAAAGAGAGGGAATCAGCTAAAAGGAGAGTGACATCATCTGCGAAGGCAGTGACTTTGACCTTATCTATACCTATAGAGGGAGCAATCCCGGAAATGGAGGGATCACAAATTATACTCCTAATAATTGGATCTAAAATGAAAGTATATAATAAGGGACTTAGGGGGCATCCCTGTCGGACACCTCGAGAAATTGATATGTTTCTACCTAAGAAACCGTTTACTATTGGTATAGAAACTGCAGATGAGTATAGTTTTGAGATCCACCGAGTAAAAGTCTCAGGAATACCATAAGAGGATAATACAAAAAACAAGAAGGAATGGCTGATTGCATCAAAAGCTTTTGATTGATCCAAAGCTGCTATTAGTTCTGTAGAGAAAAAATTTGTGTGACAGGCCATTAGATCTCTAAGTAAAAAGAGATTATGCTGAATACGTCTACCTGTAATTGCATAGGTCTGTGCAGTGTGAATCAACAATCTGGCTACTTTTTCTAATCTGGTATTCAATATTTTAGATAGAATCTTATAATCACTATTAAGAAGACAGATTGGTCTCCAATTTGAAAGTAATGTTCTATCTCCTTTTTTAAAAATAAAAGTCATTAGGGACAGTGAAAAGTCTGGAGAAGGGGTACTAGAGGATAAATAAAAATTAAACACGCTGGGAAGAAAAAGACCCATAAACTGTATACACTTTTTATAAAATTCATTTGGTATGCCATCTACACCTGGGGAAGACCCAAGTTTTAAATGTCTGATCACCTCAATGACTTCAGAAGAGGTAATTGGTGATCTTAAGGACTGAATCAGATCATGAGGTATTTGAGGAAGGGAAGAAAAAATTGCATGGTGAAAAGATCCACAGGTAACACATTAGGGGTGAAAATATTCCTGAGTATATTGTTCAACTACCTGCAACATACCAATATCAGTAGTAATTAGTTCTTTATCACTATTAAATAAGCCAGTCATAATGGTATCTTTCAAATATGATTTACATGCCTGAAATGGGTCCGCCACAGGAATCCTTGTAAATAAAGCGAATTCTAAATCAAGGGATTTGGCCCTGTTATACTGATAAGTTCTCATTTGTTGTTTAATAGTTTTGATTTGAGAGAGAAATGAATGTGTTCCCCGGGGAGACATAAGTCTATACAAGTGATTCCTTAGAACTAAATATTTCCCATAATCATCCCGCACCTTGCCTTACCCCAGGACTGAAATAAATGAGCAAGCTCTGTTTTGAAATGCTTCCACCAATCAAATGGGGAGGAAAGAGATCAAAAGTGGAGGATTTTGCAGCTAAAACATTCAAGTTTAACAAAATAAACCGGATCTGAAAGAAAAGAAGTATTCAATCTCCAACGAGAAACACCAGAGCTCAATCTGGGAGGAAGAAGCCGTAAGGACAAAGAACAAAATAGAATGTGATGGTCAGAAAATTCTACGGAACAGCAACACAGGATACCACATGAAAATAGCGGAAATAAAAACATATCAATCCGAGTAGCAAAGGTATACCTATGATACGAATTACCTCCTGTAGCCTGTAAACTACGAAATACATCCAAAAGGCCAGCATTTGTTACGACCTCTGATAATGCATGAGAATCACAATACACCTTCTTTCCTTGCATTCTACGAAACTGAATATCAAGGGAGCAGTTAAAATCCCTTCCCCAAACCAAATGTTTCCTTGTAAATAAGCAGGGCTTCAGGTCTGAAAATAAGTAAATACGTCCCGCTTTAGACTGTGGACCGTAGATATTAATAACCTAAAAAGAATAATCACCCCAAGAACAATCTAGTATAAGTAACCTACCAGCACCAAATCAGTCACTTTTGTGATGTGAAAGGAAGTATTACCAAACAAAATGGCTACTCCATCAGCCAGTTCAGTACTATAAGACCAAAAGGAGGGCCACGAGTCCATAATTTTTTCAATTTGTTTTCCTCTGAAATGGAAGATGCCCTTGTTTCTTGCAAAAATAACGTCCAGATTTAAAGTCTGCAGATAGGAAAACACAGATATCTGCCTATGAAAAGTTTTTAAACTGCAGACATTTAAAGTAGCAAATTTCAAAGCAGCCATAGAAAAACTTAAGGACTATGCTTCTGACTCACTTTCCTTTTCTTCCTTTTTACCTTTCTTATCTTTAGCCAATTCAGTTGATTTACTATCATCCTCATCCGTTACTAGCTCCGAGAGGTGAGAGGTCTCAGATTCCAGATCAGAGTCTCTCACCTCCTCCTGGAGAGGAGAGGAAATTCTCAGTCACCACTGAACTGCTCTGGGCCTGTTTGGAGGAGGCTCAGTGAACCTCCTGCTTTTACCATTTCAAAGGAGGAGGCATGTTGGAAACCAGATTTGACTCTCTAGATGGGGAGGGACCAGGAGGTACCATCTTCTGAGATGCAGGAGCCACCTCTTGTACTGATGGACCAGGACTTGGGAAGGGGGTGAAGGGTCTTGCCGTGGGAGGGAAAGGGAGGAGGGTTAACCCTCTCACCTGAGGTATGTAATTTAGCCTGAGCTTCTGAAGCAGCCCATCGTGGTCTAAACCATCGAACAATTATGTCTACGCCCATGGGCACCTGATGAAAGGCATGACCTGATCGTCACAAAGGTTACATTTAAAATATTTTTACATCGGTCTACAGAATGCCCAAAACCCCACAAAGAGGACACTTCAGCATATCACAAACACTACTTATATGCGTTTTATCCCCACATTTATAACAGGCTCTAGGCTGCCCTGAATAAAAGCATACCCCTCTATCTTTTCCTAGAAAAAAACTATTCGGCAAATGTACCACTTCTGAATTAGTTTGTAACAACTTAACTTTAAATTTCCACCCCCCAGTCCAGATACCCTCAACATCTAAGAGAGCTTCAGGGGGCCCCAACACTTCACACTTGGCTTGCAGCCATCTATAAATATCACTGACATTCACCCCTTCGTTTCTGAACATAATGGTAACATATCGTATTAAAGGCTTTGATAATGGAATAACAAAAAGCAGCCAAACAGGATGATTTTCTGACGCAACTATATTTGTCCCAAAACTTATCCAGAAGGGCAACAGATTGGAAGCTTATGTCATAAGAGTCTTCGCCAGAAATATGAATAAGGGCATATATGTCCTTGGCACAAAATCCCATCTTAGTTTTCAGCAGCTGGTTGAAGATATAATATCTATCAGGATGTTCCTGCAGACCCCCTCTATATCTTAAGCGCACAGCATGATGACGGGGGGCCTGCTCTAGCTTTGCTTTAAATAAATCTACCATAGTCGGTGTAGCTGAATGAGCAGTCTCCTGAGAAGCTGCAGTAGTTATAGCAGAAAAGGTTTCTATGGAAAAGTCAGACCCAGGCCTATCCCTATCTCCCCTCGAGGTAGAAGGTTGTGGGGAACCCTCTAAGCCAGGGATAGGAGATTTTTTACCTGAGAGGGGAGTCAAATCGAGATCAGGCACCCAAGTTCCCGACTCATTTCTTCTCCAGCCTGCATCCAAAGCGCCATCTCCTCCGACCAGTCAGGATCGATCCCCGACTTCCTCCTTCCTGGGCCAATTGCTGTCGCACCAGGAAGTGGGTGTGCGGTCTGTCACTTTTGCGGTCCTCCCGAAACCACCTCCGAGACACAGATTCCGTCTCTAAGCGTAGCATGAAGATCACCACCTTGTGTATCTCCGTCACTAGCAATGCTAACGTCGTGTCCCGATTCCGGAAATAAAGGTACCGCTGAAGGCGTACAGCACTCACTCTCTTCCTGAGCAGTAGACCGATGTAAAGCAACTCCCAAGGTAGGCAAAATCTCTGTCGATAAGGGTTCCATCTGAACAGTGTGCTGCTTAGGCTCCACCACCTCCTCCTCCATCCTGACCTCAGGAACGTCTGCCAGAACGGCTTCTGACGTCAGCAAGAACCCCCACCAGCCACTGACCAGCAGCCAGTAGGGGAATTTCCCCAGTGTCCTGGCCAAATTTCTCCCATTCACTAAAAAAATAACACCAACAGCTTAATCTGGTTCAATTTCAGTTGCTTACCATTTGTATTCCCCCTCCCCCTGGTCGCCCCTGAAAAGGGACTTCTAGGCCCAGTGGGCTTACCGAGGTCAACAAAATTCAATACATAAATATAGAGAACACAGGTTGAGAGCATCAGAGGAAAACCATTTCAAGGTCAAATGTCATTGAGCAGAGAATTCCCTTCTAAGAGCTCATAAAACATACCAGAGGTTCATTAAGCAAAGGTAGAGTCACATTCAAAGTAACACATTGTAAGGTCAAAGTTGTAGAATGAATAACTTTATCTGAGCGAAAACATCGGACCCACTAAATTCTATTAAGACCATGCCTGTGTGTTAGTGCATACATTTGAAAATAGCTGTGGTTTCAAACCGTTAGAACAGGATAATAAAATCATACTATATACAATGCTAAAAAGTATTTAAAATAATAAAATACCTTTATATATGGCAATTAGTGGGCTTAAAGACAGGCTGCCCTAGTGTGAATAAAAAATATCCACTATCTGTTCACACTTTCTTTTTTTTTTGTTACTTGCCCGGCTCCCATGGCTTCAGAGGAGGTCTCGTACCCCCCTCCTACTCCATCCGCCTGGGCATCCTTCTAGGCAACCCCTGCCCCGGCTTCATCTTGCTCAATGGCAGAGGTGTTTTTGCATTTTTCCCCCTTCTCTCCCTTGCCCCTGAGGTGACCGGCGTGAAGGACGTATGTCCAGACAGACTGTGTGCGTCCGTCATGTGCCCACAGTGTCCTCCCCGGCTTTTTCCTAAAGAGCCACCATTGGCCCCGAAAGCCCATGCTTCCACCGGCCCAGGAGCATCGGGTGCTCAAGGCACCCCCGGTTACTCACCCCAGGAGGAGGACAGCATCCGCTGGGACGCTCAATCTTCCATCCCCCTGCTGACCCACTGGCAACCCGAATCTGTTCCCGAACCTGGGTCACTGGCGTAGCATGAGGTGTGGCATCCAGTGCCTCAACCCTCAACACCACTGGGCCACTGTTCATACTTTCAAACAGTGTCAGCCCTAACAGGAGATGCATGTCCTAGCCCTCTGCTCAACCAAGTCAATATTTTTCATGAATATGCAGGGCTCGAAATATAGCCTTTCTGTATTTCCATGGAAATATGAAGAGGCTGCTGGAAACGTGAAAGTGCAGCTCAACATTTTTGTTTGGAAATGCTGGCTGCTGACAGGCTGCAATACCTTTGTCTTGCCTGGTGGTGGAGCGGTCAGTCCGTCATAGAGTTGTTCTGCAGCAGTGCTTCTTGTTTTGCTGGGGGGTTCGTAGAGTGCATGGAGCAGTGTGGAGAGCGAGATATTCCGTGGCTGCGCGAGCTCTTGCCGAGGGTGGGGGTGGAAAGCTCTCCTCAGATCACCACGTGACATCAGAACCTGAAAGAGCGCTACCAGCGTGACCTACAGGCTATCACTGATTGGCTGGTCGTGCTCTCTTCTCGCACTGCCAACCACGATTTTCCCCATACAATGGCTGGCAGCGAGAGAGGACGGAGCTCCGCTCAGTTTGGAGTCAGGCTACCGTTCTGCATCATCGGAGGAGTCTAGTGAAAAAATAACTGAACTGTGGGGGTACAGAGTGATGAAACATTACTGCTGGGGGGTTGGGGTTAAAAAAAAAAAATCAAATAAAAAAAAAGGTAAGAGGGGAGTGCTGCTGTGTATATTCCCAAACAAAACGCGGGAACGACTTGTGAGTGTGGCCAAAACGCGGTGCTTGATAAAATAACATCCTCAGTGGCCAATTAAAAAAAAAAAAAAAAAAAATTATATATATTACAACCGGCCCGTCGGCGCAGCAGTTGGATTTCCACTTGCGCGCTGGTGACCCCGGTTCAGGAAGCGGACTCGGGTCGCTGGAGGGCAGGACGGGGAGAGCGACTTGGCGTCCCACAGCTCGCCTTCTCCGGGGGGCAATGCCGCAACTTGCCTGACCCGGCGGGCTCGGGATGCAGCAAGACCTGCTTGGAGGGAAGGCGGCCCAAGACATGCGGTGGATGTCATGCGTGGCGCCCTGACATCAGGGGCACACACTGCGTGAGGGCGAGTAAATGGGAAAATGCCTGCCAACTCCAGGAAGAAGGATTGCCTGGAGCGTGCCTCCGATGTGCCCCCACTCACCTAGCCACCTCTGTACCGACGAAAAGTAGAATTACGGGGTGTCTGCTGTCCCACCTCGTCCCCGCTTGGGAGGCAAGCCGCAGTTCCATGGGGGCCAGGAGGTAGGTTTGGATAGAGTGGGAGGCAGGAGGATGACTCCTTAGCAGCCCGGAGGGTCGGAGTTGGCAGGATGTAGGAGGATAAATAGCAATTTAAAAAATATTGCAAAGTGCAGCCAGACAGTATTTACTGCACTAAGGTCCTTTTTCCACTTGGCAAAACTGTATTTTGACACACAGTGGGTGTTGGAGAACAAACGGAGCAGCACTGAACTTTAAAAAAAAAAAAAATCAGATTTCCCTAACAGTATGGGGGGCAGTAATTAAAAAGGATCCTCCGAGATCTGATAAAGTCACCTACATTACTGAAGTAAAGGCCAAGGTGTTCTCTGGGTCCTTACTGGTCTGCCCTATTGTGTTAGCTGCACTGTTAGAAACTACTGACTGTAGTTTCTAACTACTGAGGGAGTGCAAGAACATTCTGGGATAACATCAAACAACTAAATGGGAGCGTCGCCCCCAGATCACCACTGACGGCTCCATCTCCACCGACCCAGCCCGCATAGCCAACTCCTCAACTCATCCTTTCACGGACCTTAGTTCGGTCCTCCCTAGCGATTTCTTTGACCCTCCCTACCTGCCCCAGTCATAAAACATCCTAGTTTCCACTTACGCAGGGTAACTGCCCAGGAAGTCAGACCACATCTGATTAAAGCACTAAAGAGCAATAGTACTGGCAGCGACTCCCTGGACCCCACTATCCTCCGCCGGGTTCTGGATCAGGTCCTTGCTCCACTCACTAGCCTTCTCAATAAATCCCTCTGCCTGGGGCAATTCCCTTTGGCCTGGAAAACTGCCACAGTTACGCCCATACACAAAGGAAGTGACAGGTCCACAGCCGGGAATTACCGGCCCATCTCCATTCTCCCACCCCTCTCCAAAGCTCTAGAAAAACTGGTGGCTACTCAAAGTACGGATTACCTGACCAAGCACAACATCCTCTGCCCAGAACAGCACGGTTTCTGTGCAGGTCACAGTACCAGCACTGCCCTCATAGAGTTTTCAAATTTTCTACACTCCTCCCTGGACTCTGGTTCACTAGCCGGAGCAGTGTTCATTGACCTCTCAAAGGCATTCGACACCGTCTCCCACCCCCTCCTGCTGGATGCCCTCAGCCACACCGGCTTCACCACTGGGCCAGTCTCCTGGTGCTCCAGCTACCTGTCTGCCCGCCCTCAGCGTGTTAAAATGAATGGGACCCTTTCCAATACATGTTGTATCCGCTCAGATGTTCCCCAGGGCTCCATCCTAGGACCCCTACTCTTCTCACTCTACCTCAACACCCTGCCCAATGCATGCACTGGTAAAATTCTGCTGTATGCAGATGATGCCATCATCTTTGCCACCCACCAAACCCCCATCTCCCTACAGGACACCTTGCAACTATCCTTTAATGATGCCGAAACCTGGTTTAAAGAGCGCAGTCTTGTAATCAATCTCAAAAAAAAAAAAAAAAAACTATGCTCTTTGCCCATCCCCAAAACAAAGTCAGCAACTTCCCACTCCACATCCTCCCTAGTTCCAAGCATCCTCTCGAACAAGTCCGCTCGTACAAGTACCTTGGGATCTCCTTTGACTCAGCCCTCACATACCACGACCACACTGATGCTCTTGCCTCAGCTACCAATGTTTGGCTAAGTATCCTATACCACTACAAAAACTGCCTCCCTCCCCGATGCCCTCCGACTAGCGGTCACATCCTCAATAATGTCACTTGTGGACTATGGCCTGCCAGTTTATGGTGCTGTGGACTCGACCGCCCTCAATAAAATCCGCCTCACCATGAATAAGGCCTGTATGCTAATTACGGGAGCCCCTAGGCTAACACATACCTGCCAGCTATATGACATGGCAATGCTGCTTAACCTGGACGAACGACTCAGATACCAAACCTGCCTCATAACGAAAAAAAACTCTCCTTGGACTATCCCCGCCCGGGCTGACAGCCTCCATCCACCTAGCACAACCCTTAGTTCAAACTCGAACCTCCTGCAAGGCCACTCTACTAGTCCCTAGGTCCAGGACCACATATGGACAAAGGTCCTTCTGTTACAGAGCTCCCTCCTGGTATAACACACTCCCTACCTCCATCTCTGATACCCTCACGATCTCCTGCTTCAAAACTTCACTTCGGAGTCAGCTATTTAACACGCGTAGCTGCGCTTGTCTCTAAGGTGATCTAGCTCACTATGCACTGACAAAGCTCACTGAGTGGCTCCTCACCCAAACCAATCACCAACCATGTCCCATAGCCCTCTGAACTTTTACCTCCTGCAGTCTCTGCACACTACCACGTGTATGTTTATACCAATGTATGTTAATCTGTTACTCTGTATCCAAATAACTGTAAAAGCTTGTGAATGCCAAACCTGTAACCTAAATGATGTAACAAAGAAATAACTGCATGTGACTGCCAAAGCTGTAACAGCAATGATGTAACAAAATGTTGTAATGTATTTGTCCTCTCTGTGACGAGGTACCTTTGGAAATGAGCCTCTGACTCAAAGGTTGTAAACTGGTGTACAAATAAATAAATAAATAGTTATCAAACTAAGTCCTCAGGAAGGCCCAAGGGCTGCTGAAGGGCAATCTAAGTGGATTCTTAGTGACAGAAAACAAATACTACTGGGAAACTCTTGGGGGGCCTTAGCTGCAGTGTGCGACAGTAGTTTAGCAGCTAGAGACTGTCAAAATAAACCAAAAGAGCAGCTTCTGAACATAATTCTATTGGGATTTTTCTGTCTGACCTATATCAAACACTTCTGGCTCGGCTCATTGCACTACAAAGGGAGACAGAGTAAACTGACACCGTTTCTTACATTCGGGTCAAAAATATAAGTTAATTCCTCCATTCTAAACTGCTTCCCTGCCCTAGGGAGCCTAGCTGTATGGAAATCTATCTCAGAGCTTTCTGTGTGTTTAAAAAAATAAAGCTGTAATTCCTGCATTCTAAACTGCCTCCCTGCCCTACACTAGAGGCAGCTGTGTGGAAATCCGTTTCAGAGCTTTCTGTGTGTTTAAAACAATAAATAAATAAAGCTCTAATTCCTTCTAAACTGCTCCCTGCCCTACACTAAGTGAATCATTGGGAAAACCTGTTGGAGCTAGTGTCTGGATTTAAAAAAAAAAAAAAAAAAATTTGTTCTGTGCTGCCACGTTAATTTATCCTACAGTAAAGGGAAGTTCCCTGTGAGAGGTGACTGCTCTCTGACTGACCTATTTGTTCTCACTAAAAGAAAGAGACTCAAAGACTCACAAACTGTTTAAGAAATCTTTATTAACAAGTCAAGTTCTGTTATGCAGTCATGTCTCTTCTTAGATTTGGTTTTACCAAGAAAAACACTGTGGAATTACCACAGCCAGGTCCATCTTCCTCCACCGAACCTGAAAGCATCCCTGACAGTACAGTAGTTCCATGCCTTTTGTGGAGGCAAGTACAGTGAAAACCCCTTCACCGACCAAAAAAAAAAAAATAAATAATGCTTGGGCGCCCAAACCAAGGAAAAATGTCACAAAAAGAAAGAGTATGAAAAAGAATCAGACACTTTCAAGAGTCATGGAAAAAAGATAGAGAATGGCTTTTAGTAAATAATGACCTAACTGAGATGTACTGCGAGTACTGCAGAAAAATATTTCCAAATGACAAAGGCTCTTTTGTGGTTGGCTGCAAAACCATGATGCTGGGCACAATAAAAACACACAGAAACTAGTCACATTCGATCAGCAAGGTCAAGCAGCCGTATTACTGCTCAACGTCACCCTAGCAAAAGTCCAACTGTCAGGGGGTTGCTGTCAATGGATAAAGAGACAACAGAAGTCATGACCCATAGATTCCTGACCACTTTTAAGGTTGCTAAAGCACGGCAACCATTCACAAGTTTCGTACAAGACATGGAACTGCTGTCACAGACAGGGAAACAGGAAAAGACTGAGTTGAGGTACACCAGTGACAAGGTCTGTGCCACTTTTATTAAATTCATCAGTAAAGATATTAATGCACAACTTACAGAGGAGGTCAGGCAGTCCACATATTTTTCAGTTATGTGTGATAGTAGTACCAACTCAGCTGTGATAGAGGAAGTGCTAATTTAGATACACTGTGTGAAGGATGGTGAACATGTGACAAAATTTCTCACCATCGTAGACATAGGCAGACCTACTTCTGATAATATTTTCCAAGCAGTTATGAACACCACAAAAGAAAATGCAAAAGTCGAGGATTACTCCTGCATGGTAGGATTCTGCGCTGATGGTGCAGCAGTAAATTTTGGACTTAATAATGAGGTTGCCAAAAAAGTTCAGGATCAGGTTTCTCACGCTGTCTCGATCCACTGCTCAGCCCATCGCTTTGAACTGGGATTGCGAGATGTAGCCAAGACTTGCTCTTTAGTACAGCAAATTGATGGCCTATTATAACTGATTTTCTGGTACTAACATTCTTCAGCAGTGATGCGTAATGGACTAAAACAAACATCTTCTGTTATGGGTCTCCAGTACCTTGTGCCTGTAAATGTGTTGGGAAACAGGTGGCTAGCCCAGAGTTTGAGCATTAAATGTGCTCATTAAAATGTGGAAAAGCATTGTTGTGCATGTGACACAGATTAGTGATGGTCAGGTCAGTACTAGTGGCCATGTGGACACCCGAATGAAAGCTGCTAAGCTGAGAACGGGTCTTGTCTCACTTAAGTACCTCATTGCAATACATCTAATTCACAAACTTTTACGGATGACTGTGTCTATATCTTTGGCATTTCAACAAGAAAAGCTCCTAATTTTCCAAATTGTAGAAAGAATTGAGGCTGCTGTTCTTTCATTAGAACATTATGACATACAGCAGGCCTGTGAGCGCTTCCTTGCTGTCAACAATTATTCTGCCAACAGAATGGAATTCAAAGACGAGGTACTTATGTTAGAACGGGGGCAACAGTTCACTGGCACAATACGTACCGTTACAAAGGAGGTGACCCATTTCAGAGATGAAGTTGTGAAGTCCATGAAACAGAGTTTCAGTAACATGATAAGTTCGTCACCAGGTGAAGACTGTGATGAACAGCTTAATGTTGTACAAGCGTGACAATTTTTCAATCCAAACAACTGGCCAGCAGTGCATCCTGACAGCAATGATGATGTTGCATATGGCAGAAAAGATGCGACATTCTTAGCAGAACACTTTTCTAAGACACTTGAAGGCCAAGGCCTTAACCTAACATTATGTTTTTGGGGAATTCTGCCTGCTAATAAAATATGCCCTCCGACTGCTTGCTCTTGAAGCAGTACTAGCTAACAATCCTCATGCACTACTTAAAAAGTTGTGTACAAAACAGGATGACCTGCCCAACATCGTAGCACTGCTGAGCACTGTTGAGTCTGGATTTTCAGTCATGAAACGCATTAAAACTGACTGGAGATCATGCTCGACTCCAGAGATGCTAGGGCATTTAATGAATGTCAAACTAAGTCCAATACAAATTAAGGAGTTCGATCCAGCTAGTGCATTATCCCTGTGGGTACTGGGGAAAGAGAGGAGACCAGAGACTGCAAAGTACAAAAGAAAAGACAAAGTGTTACAAAAACACATAGAATGCAACTTATCAAGCAGTTCCGCTTAGTGAGACAGTAAAGGAGGGCATAAATTATGTTCCCTGGACAACTCTGTTTTCACTGTTAATTTATTTTAATTTTCTATTATTTTTAATGTGGAAATGTACAATTTAGTCAGGAAATGTATGGCAAACCATCCACATTTCCAGTGGAAATGTACCCTTTCGGGCACTATTTCAACCCCTGAATATTAAGACCTATACTGCCCAACCATGATCCCTCAGCAACTCTGTACCTAATGTTAAGTGTATATGTACAATTAAAAATCAAACCTAACAAGGACTCACTAGTAAGTAAGATACTGTATCCTAATATGTCCACGTATTAAAATGTGTCACTGTATATTAAATCTTCTGTTTATACAATAACAGCTCTAGAAATCTGAGACAAAAACTGAGGGAATCTACCATCTGCCACCATGTCTTACAAACCCCCTTTTTTTGGTTTAAAACCAATGTACTGCTATGTAGTCAGAAGGAATCATATAACCATTATGTATGAGAACATATAAACATAGAACAATACCACAATGTACCCCTATCATACGTCCATCTACTAAATGTCAAGAGTTTGGGCATATACAGTACAAGAAACAAGCAGAACAAGGACGCCCTAGTCATTGAGATACTGTTATCCTACAATGCATATGTATTAACATGTGTCCATATAAATGCCTTACCCCATAACCCCCACATTCCAACATTCCCCCTTCCACTCTCACACAACCCCCTCCACCTCACTGTATGTCCATGTGTTGTTCCGGAAGCAGGTGAAAGTTCAGGCAGTGTAATGTGACAAAACCCAAATCAATGTTCATCCTGTCTCCCACCATATTGAGAAGTAAAATGAGTTTGATCTCAAAAGCCTGCCTCTGTTGTGTATTTTTGAAATGTCCTCTCAAAACCAGTTCTGACATATCTAAGATGAATTGATCAGACAGAGAAGTGTTGTCCCACTGGTTTTTCCATCATCTTCATTTTTAATAGCATGTCTGTGTGAGTTCATTCATGTGCAGAGTGGTTGTCCCGTCTCTCCCACATACCCGGTGTGTGGACATCTCTTGCACGTAATAAAATAAACATTATGAGATGCACAAGTGTAGTTCCTCTGTATCCTGAATTGTCTGTTTTGTGGAGTATTGATACAATCAGAAGTAGAAATATGTTCACAAGTCTTGCATCTAGCAGAATGGCAGGGTCTTGTGCCATCTAGTGTTCTGTTATTTTGTTCTTCTGCAAGTTTACTCCTAACAATCAGGTTGGTTAAATTAGGTGGTTGCTTAAAAGACAATATTGGTAGTTCTTGAAAAATACACCCCATGGTCTCATCCTCATGGAATATTGGTTGGAAGTCCTCAACAATTTTACGTAGAAGCTCCAGATTTATTTATTTAGTTTTTGTTGACCGGGTAAGTGCACTACACAAATCCTGCCTATTTTCAGGCACGACCCGGGGGAGGGGGATACAGATGAATGACAACTAACCTTGAACCAGATTAAGCTGTTGGTGGTATTTTTCGTGAATGGAGGAAATTTGGCCATTGCACCGGGGAAATTCTCCTGCTCTTTTCGAGAAGTGCCATGGGATCTTTAATATCCACCTGAACTACCACCAGAACAGGCAGATGGGACCTCGGTTTAACGTCTCATTCGAAAGACGGCACCTCAGGAGTACAGCACCCTCTCATGCTGCACTACAGTGTCAGTACTGGAATATTAACCCAAGTGCCTGGTGTGGGGATAGAACCCACAGCCTACTGATCTCCCGGCCTCAGAGGCGAGTGTGCTACCTGCCTAGCCACTGACACTGCGCATCAGGATCAGGATGATATGTGACTACTAGCTACTAAGGGTATTCTGTTGGTGGCAGTCCTCTCTCTATACTGAAGCAGTTGTTCCCTTGGTATCTGCGTCACATGTTCTACCACCCTGTCAAACTCTCTGGAACAATGCCTCTGTCGAATAAAGTATTTTTCAACATGGCCAAATGTCTATCTCTGTCCTCCTCTCGAACAGATATGGCGGTATTGCAGCGCTTGACTGTACATTACAGATTTTTTAGTATGCCTTGGGTGTGCAGATTTTTTATTGTGCCTTGGGGTGATTACTATTCCTATGCAAGTACCTTTGACTGTCTGTGGGTTTCTTGTAAATGCATGTCTGCAAGGTTCCATCCTTAATGGTGACTGTGGTGTCCAGAAAATTAACACTGGTGTCAGAATATTCCAGGCAAAGTTTTATGGATGGGTGGAAGTGGTTAAGTTCCTGATGAAACTCTTACGACTGTGTCAGTGCCCTCTGTCCAAATTATAAATAAACTGTCAATAAAATTGAAATAAGCAAGGGGTTTGTGTGTGCAGTGCCTTAAAAAATCCTCCTCCAAATTAGCCATAAAAAGGTTGGCATACTGCAGAGTCATCCTGGTACCCACTGCTGTTCCCACAGCTTGAACATAATGTTTACCATTGAAGCTGAAGTTGTGTGTCAGAATAAATTCAATAAGTTTCCCCACTATTTCTGGGTCGATGTGTTGGTGCTGTCCTTTCTCATGTAGGTATTTGAGACAGGCTGAAATGCCATCCGTGTGTGGAATATTAATATAGAAGGAGGTTACATCCATTGTGGCTAGTATGGTATTAGGTAGTAAGTCCATATAATCCAAAAATTTACACAGGAAGTGAGTAGTGTTCTGAATGTAGCTGTCCCTTTCTATAACCAGTGGTTTCAGAATGGTTTCTATAAGACCTGAGATACCCTCTGTCAGGGTACCACTGCCAGATACTATGGGTCGCCTCAGACTGCCAGGTTTATGGATTTTAGGTAACATGTAGGATGTCCCTGTCTTAGGTTCAGATGATACTTGAAAGAGTCAGGGGAGGCAATCAAGTGGAGGATGTGGTGAGCTGGTTCCAGACTGTGGGAAGACAACAGGAAAAGACTGAGTGCTCAGAAGAGGAGTGGGGATGAGGAATGGCGAAAAAGTGAGTGGAGGGAGCAGGAAACAGACGAGATAAGGAACAGGAGTGATGAACGTTAAGAGGGAAGGGACCTAATCCAGTATTTGGATATGAAAGAGGAACAGTGGATCTGGCGATGTGAGGGTAGGAGGAAGACTGGATAGGGAGGAGTAAAGTCAGCAATCATGAGTACAAGGGTGGAGTTGGTAAAGTGGCAAAAGGAGCTGTAGAGGGTATCCAGTCTGGGCAGGGTGGTACAGTAGAGGGGGAGGTACACAGACCACACCTCCATAGTCGAAGTCTGGGAGCAACACTTTAATAACAGGGTCACGGCAGGCCTGCAGACAAAAACAATCTTTATTATGGTACGAGGCACCAAGTCTGGAGCAAATCTTGGCATGTATAGCATAAATGTGGGCAAAGAAGTCAAGCTTGCTGTCTAGCCATACACCGAGGTACCTGAAGGACTGAACCACTTCTAGAGGGTACCCATCTAAGGTGGAGAAGATGGGCAGAGAAGGGAATCTGGCCAGTTTCTTGCGAGTAACAAATGTTATGGACACAGTTTTTGTTTAGGTGTTGACGCAGAGCTGTCATGCAGGACCTCCTCCCAATCATATTGGAACTCTGTTCACAGCACTGCAGCCCCATTCTTTACTCAGAGTCATTAAAGCATGCATTTTGGAGGTGGGAATGCGGCAGTCCTCAGTGGCTCAGCTCCCATGGTATTAACATCTTAGCAGTAAGAAAACAAAAATCCATAATCCTTATAGTAAAACAATTCTAATTATGCCTTATTTAGCTCCTCAGGCAGGCAGCTCCTTGGCATGAGTTGCCTACCCCGAGGGTGTCAGGTTCTCTTTAAACAGCTAGTTCCACTTGTTGAGAATAAGACAGATTTACTTATTTATTTGAAATAAACATCCACAATGGAAATCCTGACTTAATTATGAGCACCCCCCCAAAATAATAAAAGATTTCTTATTGGGTTGGAATCTCTATTCCCTGAGGTACTTGGGGATCCATTTGGTATCTCAGGTGTCCCAGTTTCACCATTTAAATTATACTCCTAATACAGGATATACAGAGATGATCTTTGCTGCCCCTCTCTCTCCATTCCTGTATGCAGGCCCTTAAAACGAATGCCCTGCAGAGGCTCCTCTTCTTATTCCAATGTGTTCCATACAAAGTGACTAAGAAGGAGTTGAAGTTCTGGCAATTCATATTTATGAAGTATGTTTGGAACTCTAAAAGACCTCGAATCCACAAACAGATTATTTTTCTTCTGAAATGGGATGGGTGGGTTAGCTGTTCCATATTTACCTGGCTATTGGACAGCAGCCCAGATGCGAGTAGCACTAATGCTGGGGCATCTTGGCTACAGATCACACTGGAAATCCATAGACCTTGCTGAGACATACACACACACACACACACTGGCACAGTGTTTCTCACCTTTCTGACCACCGGGTTGGAGGAGATCTCCTTTTCCGGGTACAGAGGTGATGCTGGAAGGCTGCAGGAGGGGGCTTAACCAGGGTATCACCCAATTCCACCTGTGGAACTATAAATGGTGGTTGGCAGCCCCACATTCCTCCCAGCCAGTACAGATTCCTGGTTTACCGCTCAGGCACCAAGGGATATTTACGCACCTTGGCAAATGTTACAGGGAGGGTCAATCATTCCACTCGAGTTAGCTCAGGACAGACTTGGTTGGCGCCAGGGAGATCATCTCGGTTACTATTAAATCAGGGACTATATTAACAGGCATATGAGACTATCCACAGTGAATGTTGAGGGTTCCCTACCTCCACATTGAAGCTATTTGGAAAACTAAGCTAGGGGAGAAAGCTATTTTTCTGTTATATGCTAACTATGTCATAGACTTTATGCAGACCACTGATGCGAATAAACAAAGGTAGGAGCAGGATTTGGGTGTAACCCCTAGGTGGCGCTATCCCAGGGGCTACTACCCATGCCTGCGTGGCTAGTGGCAGGTTAAGGAGCCTGGGTCCTGAAACGGGTGCCTCTACCCAGAGGACAGGGTTGTTAGTAGCAAGACTAACCTTGGTACAGCCCTTCAGGACACTGTAACCCCCCTCTTTGCCCTCTAGTGGCCTAAACAATACACAACAAACACTTTCACAGTAGCTCCTATTCAGCATACAAATCCCCACATCCCCACACTGTTTGCACTTACCACCAGGGCTGGTTCCACCAGCTTGACCATGGAGACCCCCTGTAAAACAAAGTTAGGCACAGCAAATGACAACAGTATAGTGCTTTTGGTACAAACTGGAACCACAGTCAGATTAAATGCCAGTTCTACTTTTACAGGCACAGGATTTGACTGACAACAGGAACTTCCTCTTTGGGAGCAGAAAGTGAGTGATCACAGAACCACCAAAGACTCGCCATCCTAGAAGGAACAGAGTGGCTCTCCGCACCCTCCCCCCAAAGCTGCTGGAGGTCTGCCTCTGAGCAAGTAAGGAGACTACTGAGAAATACAGGAACTTCCTGTCTCAGAACAGGAAGATCAGGAGCTTTAAGGGCACAGAGGCAGTAAGTAAGTAGGGAAAATAAATAAATAAACTGAGGAAAGAGTAAGTATTCCAAACAGTGAGGGGGCCAGAAATAAGACATGATGGGAGTGGTGCAGCGCAGTGGCTGTGGAGCAGCAGTCTTCTGGGAGACGTTCTGGAGGATGTGGTGGTGTCTCATCTGCAAGAACCTCTCTGGGCTGAGGGAGCAGGTTGCTCATCGCCAGGCTGAGTTGGCCAAGATTTGTGGGACCTCCTGTCCCATCTAGGGACCACCAGGGCCACTGCCGTTGCCTCAGAGGTTGCCAAGAAAGAGGAGCGGTTGGACCACAGTGGGCTCAGGGAGGGTGAGGGTGGTGGAACAGAGGCACATCCCTCCAGTTGTACCTCCCCACAATTCATATGCTGTTCTGGCAAAGTGTGGTTCCTCTATGGAGGCACCCGCAGTAGAGACTAAGGAGGATGCAGGGAAACTCCACAAAGGAGACCCACAGGAGGGTGGCATGGGACCCCACAGGGGAAGGAAACAACTGCTGGTGGGGACTCCATTATTAGGAAGGTAGAACTGGGGGAGGAAGGGGGGAGAGGGAGGGAAGGTGCCTGCCTGGCACCATGACTTGGAGGGACAGGGAGCGAATCCTCAGGATTGCCAGAGCAGCAGCACAGGGAAGGGAGCTGGATGTTATTGTCCACCTAGGAACAAATGACCTGGCTAAGAAAGGGATCAGAGCAGTGCAGGAAGAGTTTGTGGAGTTGGGGAGGGGTCTTAGACAAGTAGCATGCAGAGTAACCTTCTCAGAGGTGCTGCCTGTCTATGGCGTTAGGTGAGGCTAGGGTGCTCCATGTAACATGTGGACAGCCAGTTCTGAGTACACTATGATTTTTTGTAATATAAAAAATGTGTTATGGACTGCCTCTCATGAGAGATGCTGAGACAACATGTGAGTTGACACACACACCCAGGTTTTAGATACAAGCTGTTACCTGGAAGGCCAGAAGCGAATTACAGACTAGAACAGGGCTTAATCAAGAATCTCCTGTTTTTCTAAGTTAAATATAGCATTAACTGCTAAGAGAGAAATCAGTATCCATTTTATGATGTTTCGAGGAGGAAACCAGGTTTGGCACACTAGTGTGAAATCATAAATGCTTTGATGTCTATGTGAGAGGGGATACTGCTCATAGATGAAAGGAAATTTATAGACTTGATTGGGGAAGTCACATGGGGAAAGGAGTTTCTGCTGATGTAACCTTAATTAACTTTCCTTCTAAAATGATAAAACACCCTTGGTGTATGATTTTTAATAAACAGAGGAGGAGCTAGTTGACCTCACCCAAAGGGGTTGGCAAGAGACACTTTTTATCTACACTCTGACAAAGAAACATCTTTGAGCACTTTAAGCCAGTACACAGGTAGAGAGAAACAAAATCTAAGTACTATAGTAGGAATTGCACTGTTAAAACCTTGTTCTTTTAAAAGATTGTATGGTTCTTGTGATATAATGGTTCTGTATTTTACGTTTGACATACTTTTATCTATTTTAGTAAAACTCTTATTTTTAGAGCCTACTTGGTCTGTCTTTGAATTTCTTTTCTTTAACAAGTGAAGTATATATGGTTAAAGCAGACACTGTGCATAAGCTTGAATGGTGATACCAAACTGGAAAAAGGTAAGAGTAATCTGAGGTCTTTATTAGAGTTTTTAAGGGTTCATTTTGTACACCTGGTTAGGTACCCGTAGGCAAAGATATCTGGCCCCCCGAAGACAGAACTATCTGAGCCTGTGCAATGGGTACGCTAGCAAGAGGTCCACAGTTTGAAACCCTCCAGAACTGAGACGAAAGGTTGATTCGAACCCACAAAACAGACAGGAGGGTTACCCTGTCTCGGTTAACTGTTCACAAGACTGCGCTCAGAGGTTGGCACTTTGGGAGCAGAGGGCTGACCTGCTGAGTGGGTTTGTGACACTCCACACCATAGGATTCAATCAGTGGTTGAAAAACTGGTGCACAGCTCAGGGACTTGGCTTCATTGGGGACTGGGGGTCCAGCTGGAATGATGCAGGCCTATACTGGCGTGATGGTCTGCATCTGTCCAGGAGGGGAACCAGGATCCTAGGAGATAAGATTTAAATGCTTCACTGGCAAGCATTTAAACTAGCCAAGGGGGAGGCACTGGAAAGGAGCAGGGAAATCCTACCCCCCAAAAAAAAAATCAGGGTAGTAAGTGAGGTAAGCACCAAGATAGAGATGTCGATAGGGAGAAGGGCTGGGGTAAATGGAGAAAGTGACAAAGGCAAGAAGGACACGGATGGGTCAAAAAGGGGTAGGGCAATCAGGAAATCGAGGGTAATGAGCATCAATGCCTGTAGTCTTGGCAACAAGCTCCCTGAACAGGTGTCATTGATGGAAGAGGGATGCCTGGATATTGCAGCAGTCACAGAAACATGGTACACAGAGAACCATGACTGGGATGTTAACATACCAGGGTACACAATCTACAGGAGAGACAGGGAGGGGAGAAGAGGGGGAGGAGTAGCTCTCTATGTAAGGGAAGGGATAAAAGCAACTGAACAAGAGAGTAAACAGGGAAGAGAGAAGGCACTGTGGGTCACCTTAGAGACTGGAAATGGCACCACAATCCGCACAGGGGTTGTATACAGACCCCCATGTCAGGGGGAGGGAATGGACAACGATATGATAGAAGGCATCCTCAGGATGGCAGAGAAAGGGGAGATACTATTGATGGGAGACCTGAATATGCCAGATGCTAACTGGAGCACCTTTGCTGCAGCCACATCCTAGAGCAGGGTCATTCTTGATGCCCTACAGGTGGCATGCCTCTGACAGCTAGTTTTGGAACCCACTCGTGAGGGAGCAATCTTAGACCTCTAACTCTCAAATGGGGACAGTGAGAGGATCTCAGATCTAGAAGTGGGTAGCCATCTGGGAACAAGTGACCACCAAACAGTGTGGTTTACGATAAACTCAGCTACAGAGTCAAGCCATACAAAACTAAGGGTACTGGACTTCAGGAGGACCGACTTTGGCAATATGAGAGAGTGCCTTAGAAAAGCACTAGCAAACGGGCTAGAAGGAGGGGTGGAGCAATAATGGGAAAACATCAAAACTGCCATCACAGAGGCAACACGCCTTGTGCGAAGCAAATAAATCAAAACGAAAGAAAAAGTCACCATGGGTCTCAAAAGAGGTGGCAGGGAAGGTCAGGGAGAAAAAGACAGCATACAGGAAGTATAAGGAAACACAGAAGAAGCATGACAGGGAGCTGTTCCGGTTAAGGCACAAGGAAGCAGGGAGGGAAGTCAGAATAGCAAAGGCCCAAACTGAGGAAAAAATAGCCAACTCGGTTAAGAAGGGGGATAAAACCCTTTATAGGTACATCAGGGAGTGCAGAAAGACAAAGAGAGGGATAGTGAGGCTGAATAGAATTGATGGTGGGTGAGCAGAGAGGGACAGTGAAACAGCAGGGATACTGAATGAATACTTCTGCTCAGTATTCTCAAAAGAGGAGGAGGGGGAGGTGCCTACTCCAATTAACAGAAGCACTCTGGATGGGGGGGGATCAATCCCAGTCCTTTCACAGAAGAAAGGGTTCTGAAAGAACTCCTAAAACTGAAGGTGGACAAAGCAATGGGGCCTGATGGAATTCACCCCAGAATTCTAAAAGAATTAAGGGGAGAACTAGTGAAACCATTGACTACCCTTTTTAACAAAGCATGGGAGGATGGTGTGGCACCTGAGGACTAGAGGAAGGCGGATGTGATTCCCCTTCACAAAAGTGGGAGCAAGACAGAAGCAGGAAAAGTACAGTTACGTAAGAACTTACCGTAACATTAGATCTTCGAGAAAGGCTTTTGCAGTAGGTAATTACATATAGTACCGATGTCGGCAGGTAGCAGGACCCCACGTTAAGATTTCTATCTAGCAGTCCCTGGCGAGGAACCGCCCCCATGTCAGGTGACTGGCGTCAGGAGACGTCGGTATAAAGGGGCAGTCCCTGACGCCCGCCTTCCAGTTCTTTCCCGTCACAGGCCAGAAAGGCCCGGATGAGAGAGGAGCGGATATTTCCATCACTGGAAAAGGAGATGAAAAAGCCTAGGGGGATGGAGAGCAGGAAGGTATTACCTACTGCAAGAGCCTCTCTCGAAGATCTACTGTTACAGTAAGTTCTTGCGTAACTGTACTATCTTACTTCAAGAGGGCTCTTGCAGTAGGTAATTACATACAGGACTGAATCCCAAGTAGTCTGGAACAAAGAGAGGCACCGGGAGGAGGAAAACTACTCCAAGAATCAGTTCTAGCTGCGTAAGCCTCAAGATAAGAGGCCTTGCAGAACAGCCAGCCCGAAGCCTGCTCTACGGCGAGAGGCAACATCCAAACTGTAGTGTTTAGTGAAGGTATGAATGGAAGTCCAGGTGGCAGCAGCGCAGATGTCTGCCGCAGACACATTTTTGAAACAAGCCGCTGAGGCAGCTACTCCTCTGGTGGAGTGGCCTCTTACCTGACCCGGGAGGGTCTTGTTGTATTTGTCATAACAGAAAGTGATGCAATAAGCCAACCACTTAGACAGGCATTGCTTAGAAACAGCGTTGCCTTCCCTTTTATGAGTAAAAGAGACGAACAATTGATCAGTCTTTCCGAGATCCTTCATCCTGTTGGTATCTCGGAACCCAGTGAACATCTATAGTATGGAGTAAATACTCCCCTAGGTTAGAGTACTGCGTGAAAAAGGCGGGTAACTCTATGGACTGATTTAGAGTAGACTCTGCTACTACTTTAGGTAGAAACTTGGAATTCATGCGAAGAGCAACATGTTCCTTGTGAAAAATCAAGTATGGGATTTTGCACATCAGGGCCTGGAGCTCGGAAATTCTCCGAGCGGAAGTAATGGCCACCAGGAAGAGAGTCTTCCATGAAAGGAACTTCAAATCCACAGAAGCTGCCGGTTCGAAGGGAGGCAGAGTAAGTTTCTCAAGAACAAAGTTCAAGTCCCAAGGGGGAGCAGGAGTACGGATAGGGGGTCTCAGATGGAGGACCCCTCTGAGAAAGGTCTTAGAAACCCCCAATTGAGTGAAAGTTTTGTCTGCAAAGGGGACTTGATAGGCCATGTGTATGTTCAGAGAAGAATGACTCAGACCCAGGTCAAACAGATGACGAAGATACTCCAGCAGAAGCCCCGCTGAACAGGAGAAACCTTCCGCGTTCTTGGAAGCGGCCCAGATAGTGAATCTTTTCCACTTCATGGCGTAAGTGGATCTAGTGGAGGGTTTTCTGGCCTCCACCAAAATCTCCGCCACTTGGGTAGACACCCGAAAACGGGATTGAGCTAAGTCTGCAGGAGCCATACGTGCAGCTGAAGGGATTTGAGACCTGGATGGACCAGGGTCCCCTGATCCTGGGTCAGTAAACCTCGAGACAGAGGAAGAGGATGATCCTCTGAATATTGTTGTAGAAGAGAGAACCAAACTTGCCTGGGCCAGAAAGGAGCAATCAGAATCGTTCGTGCTCCTTCTGAGGCTAGTTTCTGCAAGACTCGTGGGATAAGTGGAATTGGGGGAAAAGCATAGACGAATCTGTCCTTCCAGTCTAGAGACAGAGCATCTCTCCAGAAAGCGCCTCGCTCAGGAATGAGTGAGCAGAAGACGGGAAGTTTTGCGTTTAGAGGGGATGTGAACAGGTCGACCTGTGGTGTTCCCCAAAGTCGGAAGATATTGTCTAGGGCCCCTTAGTCCAGTTCCCACTCGTGAGTCAGAGCAGAAGAGCGACTTAGCTTGTCTGCTAGGGTGCTGTCGACTCCCGGAACGTGAACTGCCATGAGGTGAAGGTCGTGATGTGTTGCCCAATCCCAAACTCTCATTGCCTCCCTGCACAGAGGGTAGGACCGAGTCCCTCAGTGTTTGTTGATGTACCAAACCACGCACATGTTGTCCATCTGAACGGCTAGGTGGCCGGGAAGGATGTATTGGTGAAGGGCTTGGAGAGCGTACAACACTGCCCAGAGCTCGAGAACACTGATGTGGGAGCTTGTTCGAGCTTGGACCATGAGCCCTGGGTCCGATGAAGCCCTAGATGGGCTCCCCAACCTTTGCACGAGGCATCTGTGGTTAGAGTCTGGGAGGGGGGAGGACGAAAGAAAGGAACTCCCCAAAACAGGTTCTCTCGAAAGCATCCACCATTGCAAGTATCGAAGCATCGGTGAGGAGACCAGAACTGGGTGATCTAGGTTGTCCACTAACTGAACCCCACTGGGAGCGCAGAGTCTACTGAGATATTCTCATGTGGAGTCGAGCGCGAGGAACTGTTGGGATAGCAGCCGCCATGAGCCCGAGAAGGCGAAGGACCGACCTTGCAGAGACCCGCATGCGGCTGGACAGCAGTCTTATTTGAGTCTGGAGGGTGGACGCCCTGTCCGGTGGCAGGAAGGCCCTGCCCGTGGTCGTATTGAGAATCGCCCCAATAAACTGTAGTCTCTGGGATGGGATCAGGTGAAACTTGGAATGGTTGATGGTAATACCCAGGCAGGTAAAAACCTGCTGGGTAAGGGAGAGGCAGCGCAGGAGTTCCTCCCTGGACGAGGCCTCCAGGAGCCAATCATCCAGGTACGGGAAAACCTGCACCCCCCTGGTAAGCAGGTGGGCCACCACCACTGCCAGGCATTTGGTAAATACTCGGGGTGCCGAGGATAGGCCAAACGGAAGCACCTTGAATTGGTAGTGGTCCCCCTGGAATGCAAAACGAAGGTATTTGCGGTGAGAAGGGCAAATGGAAATGTGCAGGTAAGCATCCTGCATATCCAGAGCACACAGCCATTGACCCAGCCGGAGGAGGGGCAGAAGGCTCTGCAAAGAGAGCATCCTGAACCTTTTTGCATTCCACAAAAAGATTCAAGGAACTGAGATCTAGAATTGGTCTGAGATCTCCTGTCTTCTTTGGGACCAGGAAGAAATGGGAATAGTAACCCGTCCCTTGCAAACGAAGGGGGGATGGGTTCTATTGCATGTTTCAGCAGTAGAGCTGAAATTTGCTCCTGGACCAAGAGAAGATGTTCCCTTGAATATGACGACTTCAGAGGGGGTTGGCGAGGTGGTTTCTGAAGAAACTCTATCGAGTGTCCTTCTGCGATAAGCTGGAGCACCCAAGAATCTGTTGTTATCCTCTCCCAGCCCGGAAGGTGGAAGGAAAACCTCCCTCCTACCGGTTCCTCCGGGGAGTCCGGAGGCTGTGGGAGAGGGAAGGAGTCAGGTGGTGTGGGGCAGTGCCGCAGCTGAAGCACCCGCTGCTTTTTTGGGCGGGGGGGGGCTTAGCAGCTGTAGGGGCCCAGCGTTTTCTGGCCCGCCTTCCCTGGGGTTTCGCCTTGGGCCAATCCCGTCTGCAATTGGGACGCGCTGCTGCTAATGGGGACGGTACATGGAATTGACAGACTTCAGTGCCATCCCCTTCTCTTGCAAATCGGTGATGATGTCCTTGACATCACCACTGAAAAGCACCGACCCCCAGAAGGGCGCTTCCTGGATAGCGGATTGCACCTCCGGGACCAACCCTGATACGCGGAGCCAAGCATGACGCCGTAGGCCTACAGTGAAAGCTGAACTCCGTCCAGCAGTGTCCACTGCATCGTATGTCACACGAAGCATGTGTCGACTGGCCGAACGAGCAGAGCGGCCAAGATCAGCCAACTCCTGCTTGACCTGGGAGTCAGGCAGGGAGTCCAATCTGGCTTCCACCTGAGTCAGAATGGCCTTCTGGTAGTCCCCCATATGGCGACATAATTCAGGGCCCTGATCCCCAGCGTGGAGGAAGCAAAGATCTTCTTCCCATACTGGTCCAGAAGGCGGGATTCCCCGTCAGGTGGCGATGAGCTGAGGTGCTTTGGGTTGGCCGACCGGCCATGAGCAGCACTAACCACAACCGAGTCGGCACGGGGGTGAGAATCCAGGAAATCAACACCCTCTGGAGCCTGATATAGCCTATTCGACTTCCTTGGAAGTGGGGCTAAAGCCGAAGACTGTTTCCATATGGTGGTGACGAGGTTGGCATGAGGCTCTATCCAGGGTGGCACCAAGGTAGGAGCTCTCACGGGCAGATCCAGATGTTCAGCGAGTTTCAGATGCTGAGGATCTGGTTCCAAGGAGTGCCACTGATAGACCTCCTGGATTTTCCTTAGCAACTCCGTAAAAGAAGGATCTTCTGGAGGAGACTTCGGAGGAGTACTTGGCCTGGGCTTCGACAGACAGCGTGGCTTGTCATCCCTCTCGGAGTAACCGTCGGAAGAATCCGAGGAGTCTGAGGGTGAAGAGGAGGAAGAGGAAAAAAGACGCCCTTTCCCGACCAGGGGGAGGAACGGACCCCTTGGGAAGCCCCCGGGGAAGCGTGTCCTGCCCCTCTCTGGACCCAGATGGAAAAGCCCTGGAGTTCGGAGGTGGTGAGGGAGTGTGCCGCCTCGGACGTACGGGAACCTGAGACGGCACAGTCGTCGGAAGGCGGGTCTCGACCTCCCTGGTGAGCTGAGCCTTAGCCTCAGCCCACCAGGAGGCCAGAGTCTCCTACAGGTCCACCGGCGGCTGTGGGGGCAGCGGAGGAGGAGGTGGCAGGGGATAAGGATACGGGTTGTACCCGTATGGAGAGTATCCAAAACCCGGCGTCGGGTACTGTGGCGCCGGATACTGTGGTCCCGGGTACGTCGGCGTCGGATAGGACGGAGGGTACGCAGGAGCCGGGGGAGCTGCCGGAGCAGACGGCCCAGCCGGCGGTCTCACGGGCAGATCCACGTTGGAGGGCCCAGCGGAGGGGGGACATCCGGAAGCGGGATGTCTCCCAGAGTCGGTAGAACTGGCGTCGGAGGAACCAGCATCGGGGCCGGCGTCCAGGAAGCCGACGTCAGATCCGGCGGACCAACCGGGGGACGGTCTGACGCAGGAAGGTCCGCAGCGTCGCCCAGGGATGGAAGGGAAAAATCCTGGGGTCAGGCTGGGGGACTCTGGGTCCCGGATGGCAGTGAAGGCTGCGGAGACCAGATATGATGGACACGGGGGTTCTGTCGATCGGTTCCGTCGCTGACGGACGGACGAGCAGACGTGCGGTCTTCGGGCGAGCTCCCAGTGGGCGCCGGAGGAGCCGGCGCGCTTATGGGAGCCTTCACCGAGGCAGGCCGAGGAGAAGGATCGGCCTGGTCCGATGGAATGGAGGCCAGCGCACCGCCCCGAAGGTCCTCGTCTTACAGAGCGCCTCCGTGCAGGACAGAGGGGAGCGACGCCCGACTTGCAGTCGCCACGCCAGTAGGCCACAAGCCTGCGGCCAACCGGGCGGAGGCCTCCAATTGCCCAGAGGCATCCCAAAGGCCCGAGCACGAGCCAGATGGGCGAGGCCGACGCCTCGGAAACCTCTGAGGCGGCTGTTGAGAGGTGGTCCTAGAGTGGATGTTACCTGTGTCCCGCGGTTCGAGGAGAGCATGAAAAGAGCCTTTGTCCCGTGCCTCCTTAACCTTCTTTTCCGATGGCCTTGGAAGTGGACGCCTGCCTCAGTTTTTGAGCTCCTTCTCCACTGAACTCATCTTTTCTTCAAAATATGGGCTTCCAGGGATTGCTGCTGTCTTTTCCGGGTAGCTGCGTTGAAGCTGAGGCAGCTGGCACTTCTTGACCCGGGTGAACAGGGCCTAGGCAGAACAGGCTGAGGAATGGCCGTCCTTGTGCGGTAGTTAGTAGCCACACGAATCGCACTCTATTTTTGTGCTCGAGTGGTGATCACATACACCGACAATGGTACCTGACGTTAGTCGAAAAAAACAAATTATTTCTGTAAAACCGGCCGAGATTGGGCTGACAAAGTACGAACATTTCGCGGTGCTGCAGCGAGCTAACGGTGAGGAAGAACTGAGGGCGGGTGTCAGGGACCGCCTTTATACCGACGCCTCCTGACACCGGGTCACCCGACGGGGCGGTCCGCCAGGGACTGCTAGCTAGAAATTTTTCCGTGGGGTCCTGCCACCTGCCGACGTCAGTCCTATATGTAATTACCTACTGCAAGAGTCCTCTCGAAGTAAGATCTACGGACCTGTCAGTTTGACCTCTGTGGTAGGGAAAGTGATGGAATCACTTCTGAAAGAAAGAACTGTTGAGTACCTAGAGGCCAGTGGGGCACAGGACCCAAGGCAGCATGGGTTCACAGCGGGAAGGTCATGTCAGACAAATCTAATTGATTTTTTTGACTGGGTGACCAAAGTAGTAGACCAGGGTGGGGCTGTGGACATGGCCTACCTAGACCTTAGCAAGGCATTTGACACAGTCCCACACAAAAGATTAATAGTCAAATTAACCAGCCTGGGAGTGGGTCCCAGGGTCGTAGCCTGGGTAAAACATTGGTAGGACACAGAAGGTAACTGTAAACAGAGTCCACTCTGAAGAAAGAGGGGTTACTGGTGGGGTACCGCAGGGTTCAGTACTGGGTCCAGTCCTTTTTAATGTCTTTATAAGTGACATTGCAGAGAGACTAGAAGGAAAAGTATGCCTCTTTGCAGATAACACAAAGATTTGCAACAGGGTTGATACACAAGGAGGCATGGAAAGGATGAGAAGTGACTTGGCACGGTTGGAGGAATGGTCAGAAGTATGGCAGCTTGGATTCAATGCAAGGAAGTGCAAAATAATGCACATGGGAAACAAAAACCCAGGGGTGGAGGTAGTAGCAACAACAAAAATGGAAAGGAACCTGGGGGTAATCATATCAGATGACCTTAAGGTTAGCAAGCAATGCGAGAAGGCAGTAGGGAGGGCTGGGAGGATACTGGGATGTATAGGGACAGGCAACACCAGCAGAAAACAGGAAGTTGTTATCCCTTTGTATAGACAGTTGGTGAGACCCCATCTGGAGTACTGTGTCTAGTTCTGGAGACCCCATCTCTGCAAGGACATAGACAGGATAGAGGCAGTCCAGAGGAGGGCAACTAAAATGGTGCAGGGTCTGCAAGAAAAGCCATGTGAGGAGAGATTAAGGAGCTTAATATGTACACCCTTGAGAAAAGAAGGGAGAGGGGGGACATGATAGAAGCTTTTAAGTACCTCAGTGGAATCAACAAAGTCCAAGAGGGTAGCATCTTTCAGAAAAATGATGTGCCAGAACAAGAGGACACCATTTGAAGATTTTTTTTTTGGGGGGGGGGGGTTCAGGAGCAATGTGAGGAACTATTTTTTCACAGAGAGGGTGGTGGACACATGGAACAGCCTTTCTGAGTATGTAAAACTGTTCGAGAATTTAAGAATGCATGGGACAGACATAAGGCAATTTTTGTTGGGGGTAGGAAGAAATAGGCTGTTGGTTAACTAGGATCTGCAGCTTATCCTGTAGGTAGGGAAATGGGCAGACTAGGTGGGCCAAGCGGTCCTTATCTGCCATCAAAGTCTATGTTTCTAAATGCAAAAAGAGTTAGATCTGATTTATTCAGGGGAATTGAACAAGGGAGGGGTGTAATCAGGTTGATTGTTTCAAAAACTGATCTAGTCAGGCAATTATGCATGCACTTTTAGTCTCTGCATAGTTACACGCTCTGGGTACCCAGTTGGAAGTAAGGTGGGCTAGCCTGGAACGTTGCCCGAGGTAGGCCAGCGTCGCAGCTGGTTGGGGCCCCGAGATGAAAAAAAAGGCATGCACAACCACACACAATTTGTAATCCAGAGCCAGGAGGCTCAGTTCGTGATGCTTAGACAAAACAATTAAATCAGATGACACTTTATTTGAGCTGTTGTTGCAGGGAGCTACCCTGGTGTTTACACACGCTAACCAGTACAAGACACAAGATGGACAAAATAGAGACTCCAGGTTGATGACTGGTTTGCCAGGAGAAGCAGGGCCCACACGAATCACCAAGGTGTCATTCCTGTTCGAGGTGCTGAGCAGGGGGCTGATCCCCGGGCGAGTCTCTCGTCGATGATGGTTTCTGTGCCCGAAGTAGCTGGCTGGGCCAGTGTGGCAAGGCCCAGTCCGGATAGAACAGTTCGGATTTGAGTCCGGTAGTGCTGGATGCAGCTTCCAGCACGCATGGCACATTTACACAGTGGGGAACCAAATCACGACCCACTAACAACAAACCGCACATTTATAGTAAAGCATTCACCATACCACAATGCGAGTAGCAGTCCAGCCGCAATATCCGTGTCTCTGAGCAAAACTGGGAATTCTGTGGTAAATGAATGTCCCGACAAGCCGATCGCATTCAGCAAATCTTCTGCCTTTTTCAGGTTTAAATCTGGCCACTCTTCAGTGGCTTTATCACACTCCAATTTGGATACAGTCCGATAAATTCACACTCCCTCTCGAGGGACAGCAGGCAGACAGGACTAATTCAGCCTTTCCACTAATCTCCCATGTGAACTACGCAGAAGCAGCTGCTCGAATCACTCGAGCTGTTCACTCTCCAAACTCTTCCTCCAAATTGACTCACTGCAGCAGGCTGCTTGGGAATTTCCCTTCAATCCAAAAGGTTAGGTTCATTGATTCATCTGTCTGTCAAAGTAAGGGTTCCCCTCTCCAGGTGCATTTAGGTGCCAAAGTCTCAAAACTACAATTCCTACAGAAATTCACTTCCACAACACCCCTGTGGACAGACTCCATTTTAGGGTCCCCAAAGGTACTGATTGGCCCATTCTAGCAGTCCAGGACCAAGATGGTGGCAACAAACAGAACTGTCCATGCTGCAAAGAAGGCAGGTTAGACAAACTACAATATCATTACTATTACAATAATCAGCAAATAAGTACAGCTTCTAACAGAGCTCTCTCTGCGCAACTAGCGATGGCAGAACGGAGTGATTATCTGGCAGCCTGGGCGGGTCTCGAGCCTGAAACTACTCGGCCCCTACCCAGATTAGTTTTATACCACAAATAGGCAGCTCTTAAAGAGACAGAGCACAGAGGCATTAAGGTACTCTCATACAAACACTTAAAATGCTAAGACACAGGATACCAGACTGGCAGTGGGCATTTAGGCACACCCAAGGAAGACTTTTGGGAACCCCCATTTGTAGGGGGGTTACACCGGGATTGCAACTGATGTGCGGCAATGGATCAAGATTTGGAAATATACCTGATATACCGCCTCATCTCCTGGGTGGCGAGAATTCCTACGGAAATTACGCATTTGATATGTTAGGGTCCCAGCGGCGGTTTCCAAGTGGAACCCTTCGGTTCCGTCCAGTTGCTGGAGGAGTTGTGGCACTGAAGCGGCCACATAGGCCCACATTTTCTAGTCCCATTCATTGTTGGGGTCATACTGGGGAGAGGTTCTGATTCATCTGAAGAAAATTTTTGGGTTGTCCTCTCCTCCTGGCCCAGAACATGTTCTATTAGGTGTGCTGCCCAGGAAGGTGGTAGGTAAAGAAGCGAAATATTTGTGAGGTATACGAATTGCAGCTGCTTCCAAAGCAATTACCAGAAAGTGGCTGTTGCCGGATCTCCCATGTGCAGTGACATAGTTAATTTATACACTTGAAAGAATTACATATTCCCTACAGCAAAGGATTCCACAACCTCAAAATAGGTGGACCCGGTGGGAGCTCTGTGATGGCCTAGAACCTCACTGAGCTGTTCTACTTAGGGTTTGTCTCCCTAAGTATTTATGTTCCTTCTTTTCTGTCCCTTTCCTCTCCAGTTCTATCTCTCTATTAATTTTATATTCTGATACACCCCTAAATCATGGAAGATGTTTCCGTTGTGGCTATAGCTTTAACCCTTAGGCTGCTGACAGGATTAGAATGTATAGGAATTTTGGACTGATACAGCAGTCCACGGCCCTGCAAGGGTTAAGACTTGACCAAATACACTTATCTGAGTAATTCAGTAAAACTATATAGAACTACTTTTTTTATCCCCAAGATCTATGTGGTTTTCAGATGCCTTTTTTTTTTTTTTTTTTTTTTAGGAATAATGATGATCAATTGTTTATTTTTAACTTCATGGTTTATAAGCATTCTGGTTATGAAATAACAGTTAGACTCTTAGGTTTCTCCTGTGCGTGCAAGTACAGCTATGTACTTAGTATGTTAGTAAATTTTATTCTATGTTTAACAATGTGTATTTAACATAGTTGTACCTCATGTCTGAAATTAACTTTGTATAAGTTCTCTGTATTTTGTTAATTTTCTGGAAGATTTGAATAAAGTTTGAGTATAAAAAAAAAAAAAAAACATCTGACAGGTGGCAAGCTGGCCCTGTAATATACATTATCTTGTTTCCATGGGGGTCAAGTACTTTAACGTGCAGTACAATAGGATATTTAATACTAGTTCCAAAAGGATACACAAGTGCAAGTTACTTACAGTGAAACAAAGTTCATGGCAAAAGAACAGGGCAATTACTGAACTGGCAAAGTGTAGTTATCAGTCTTGAAGACAAAACTGCCAAGTTCACCGACAAAAATAGCCAGACTTTGTATGTGATTAAAATGTAAAAATTTCTCCCTGCACTACACTCGATGCTACTTGCAGTTCCAAGATGATGAGGTGGGGGCAGGTACTACTGTAAATAAACCAGCACATTCCCTACTGAATATGACCTGCTGACTAGGTTCCTGTTGACAGAATGGTAGACAGTTTATGTACTATGAGGTAGACAGTCTCCAAAGTGTTTTTTTCCCCCCATTTGTTTAACTGAATGGTTTTGTCTACAAGAGAGAAGGATACACTTTGCAAATACTGTCGGTTTGGGAGAGACGGCTAGCTCATTAAAAATTATATAATATTTTAAATGCATGAAACTACAAGATTTGATAATACAGTTTCAAAATACTGGTTACAGCCTTTACAGATTTAAAAAGTAGTTCATATTTCTGGTTTTGAATTACAAACTCTTTCACATTTCCAGCTACCCATAACATTAACTTTATTTAGTACTGAAGTACTGTCAAGATGTTTGAATCTCACCTTCAGCATACAGTCCTTTAGGGTTGTCAGGACAGGATCTTGAAAGATGTCCCATCTCCCCACAGATGAAACACTTAGCATATGGATACTCTCCTGTAATGATCACAGAGAAAGATTTTAACTGATTTTATATAAAACACAAGGGTTATATACTTAACTCCGTTTTAGTCAATGAATAAGGCAGTAACAAGTAACATAAGCATGTACAGCCAAAAAAATATCCAGACAGTTCAAGTACAAACCATCACATGATGATACTACATAGGCAGAATCTCAGTGTACCAAGACAAGTTGCAGATTTATCTGTCATATCTGTTACATTCGTGTATCTGTACTTTTGCAGTTCAGTATCAACTTTAAAATTCCATCTACAAAATAAACTAACCATAACAGCACAAACTAAACCAGAACCATGTGGTGGTCTCCCCCCCGAGTTTTGACTTGGTGATCGTTTTGAGTGCGAATCTGAAAGCTGCGTGTAAGTGTGGCAACTCACTGTGCCGTGTGGGTCAGGTGGGAGCTGAGCGGTGTGAATTCTGCCAGGCCTTATAACTAAAACGGATTAACAGGCTCACCATCCACTCCTCAAAACCCATCTGACAATGGTGCAATCCCAGTTAACTGTTGGAGATCCCAGTTCAAAAGGGTTATATTAATGCATTCTAAAAACAGAGCATTCTGAAATAGAAAATACAGTTAAACGAAGTTTTGATCATTATGTTGTCTTTAGAAGTGATCTATAAAACGAAGTTTATGTATAATGATATTAAACAGCATAAGCAGAAGGCAGGGTATACATCTAGGTTAGAATGGAAATATGTTGGGGAATTTTAGAAAACAAGCGATGACAAGTGTTGAGTGGTGCCCCGGAGAACGGAATGTATGATAATCATGGTATGTACAATTCTTTTCAAACTCTGAAGAGTTTTCATACTTCCCCTATTGGCACAGCGCCAGATTTGTTTCTAAAGTCAGGTGAGCAGTGACCACCAGAATCTAACTAATGACTACTATAAAATGTTACCACTGTTTACAAAATATTTAAAACTTCAATTAGAAAAAATAAATCAGCAGACAGAACTGGCAACAAAATGACCATCATTTTAAAACATGAAAACTGTAAAAAGTAATGCTCAAGCACACACAGAACAATAACACTATATTTTCTAAACAAAAGTGATCCCATTATCAGTTACATTTTCATACAATAATTTGCACATATTTCTATATCAGCAGATATGCAAGGGAGGAAAAGACAGACAGCAAGAGCGGACTGAGATACAGTGAGGGGCACATAATAGCGAGATTGTCGGGGTGATCAAATCCAACGTCTCACAGGAAAATGTGCGCAACCAGACAAAGAGACAGAAAAGGACAGATCCTTGCATTTAGACACACTACAACAAATGGGACAGGGCCCTATTCCACCCTGTCACACTCCTGGCCTGTATGTTCAGGCAGTAGTATTATGTAAAGGTGTGGCTTGTCTTCCAAGTAGCTGCTTTACAAATATCTTGAAGGGGATGCCCCTTGTGGAGTGTGCCCTTAGGACTCTGGGAGGTTGCCTACCAGGTTACCCAAAACAGATCTGGATACGAGAGACTATTTAATGAGAAGCAGCCTTTCTAGCTGCTGGTTTACCCTCTCCAACCTCTCCGTAACTGATAAAAAGCTGTGTGTTCTATCAGACCTGACACTATCTGGTCTATGTAGCAGCCCAGTATGCTTTTTACATCAAGGCAGTGCAATTTTTGCTCATCTATCCTTGACTGTTCAAGGAAGAACACTGGTAGGGCCACTGACCAAGGTAAAATTCTGACACTACTTTTGGCAGGAATGTACTATTTGTCGCGAGAATCACCTTGTCCCAGCAGAATATTGTGTAATTTGGATCTGTGCAAAGGGCTTGCAGTTTTACTCTCCTGGCTGATGTCATGGCTACCAGGAAAACCGTTTTCCAGGTGAGATATTTGAAGTCTAGTGTTGCCATAGGCTCAAATGGAGATTCCATCAGCAGAGCAAGACAGATTTTCAAGTCCAGTGGGGAAGGGGTACTGGTTCCTTCATAGGGGGTAAAGGTGGCTGAGGCCTCTGAGAAACCTTTTAAAAACAGGTGGTGAGGCCAATGATTTATCCTTTCTTGCTGATGTTGTAAGATGAGCTAGCTGCCAGGTGCACTTTCAAAGTTGAGGACCTGAAGCCTAGGGACTGTAAGTGTACCATGTAATCAAGAACTGTGAACAGCCCTGCCTGCAATTGGATTATCTTTCTTGGAGCACACCAGTATGAGAATATTTTCCCTTTGAGGTATATGCTTTTCTTGTAGCTGGCTCTAACTTGTAGATGGCTTTTTTGGAAACCTTCAAGACTTAACACCTCTTGTGATGGATTCAAATCAGAAAATTCTTGCATCTCAAGAATCGTGCATTCAGGTGTAGTGTTCAGAAGTCTGGAAAGGCTACGCTGCTCTGAGATAGAGTCTGTGGGTTGTGTATCAGTGGCAGGTCAATTGTGGATCTGCAGGACAGGGCCAGCAGTACTGAGTACAATGACTGACTGGCCTAGTCTGGACTATCAGGACCATTGTTGCAGTTTCCCTCCTAAGCTTGATAAACACCCGCTGCATGTAAGGAAATGGAGGGAAGGCATACAGAAACCTCACCTTCCAAGTCAAGAATAGGGCATCCTCTGGGACTGTACCCCTGAATGGGGATCTGCAAAATAATTTTGGGAGGACTGTTATACCATGAAGCAAACAGATCTATCACTGAAGTGCCCCATCTTCTGAAAACCAATGCCAGCATTTGCTGGTTCAAACTCCATTCATGGCTTCCATGACCGATTCTGCTTAGTCATCTAACACACTGTCTTTGCATGGCAGAAATTGCTAGGTCCCAGATCCACATTGCTTCTGTGCAGAGTTTTGAGGACATTGTTCCTCCCTGTTTATTTAATATATGGTTGCGGTGTTGTCTGTCTTTATTTGGAATGACTGACCCTGCAACCTGGAGGCAAAGGACTGTATTAGCAGGAGCACTGCCTTGAGCTCGTGGTAGTTTATGTGCTCTTGTGGAATCCAGATGCCACCTACATTGAGGCCCCCAGATGGCCACCCCACCCTAGAAGTGAGACATCTGTTGTAGGAATTTTGGTGGGGGATTGCTCGAGGAAGGGACTACCCTCTCTAAGGTTGTCTTCTTCCTTCCTCCCATGCAGTGCTTGCACCAAGTTCTTTGTGAATGGCACTGGGTGTGTCAAGGGATCTGATCTTTGTGACCAGTACCCTCTCACATGGTACTGTGTATGTCCCTCATCTGGACATGAGCCCAGCATCACAGCTGTGGCTGAAGCCATGTGCTTTAAACCTTGCTATGCGGTGGACTGATATCAGTCCAGAATTCCTACACATTCTAATTCTGTTGCAGAAAATCCCTTGCAGGCCTTGACTGACCTGGGATGAATGATTCTGTACTGGCAACCAGGTTTACTACCCTGTCTTGTGGAAGGATCCTGCAGGGTATTCAGCTCTGTTCCAATAAAGTGCAGAACCTGAAGAGGATCTGTCTGTGACTTCTGTAGATTTATCGGGCCACCACATTCTTCCAAGGTGTTCCTTACCAGCTGGCTGGAGCATACCGCTTCCTAATTTGTTCTTTTCCTGAGGCTAGCCAGTTGTTCAGATAAGGGAACAAACACTACACCTTGCCTTCATAGGTGAGCTGCCACCACAGCTAAGCACTCTTAACACTCCAGGTGCTGAGGTGAGGTCAAAGGGTAAGGCGGTGAACTGATACTGGCAGTTTCCTAGCCTGCACCCAAGATATTTTCAGTGACCAGATCAGATTAGGATGTGGAAACAGGCATTCATCAGATCCAGTGATCCCAACCAATCTCCTGACAGCAGGGATGAGATTACTGTACTCAGTGTAACCATGGTGAACCTTTCTTTTAATATGTCCATTCAAGTATGAAGCAGCAGAACTAGTTGAAGAGATTCTGTCACATTCTGAAATTAGGGGGTAACTTACATTAACCTGAAACTTGTACTTGCGATAGTCCCCCTGGATACATGTTCATTTTTGTGCGGCTGTTACTAAATGGAGAGGGATCGTAGTTTGGACCCGACAAGGTGGCCAGCCGATCTCTTTCACTACCCGATTCATTTCCATGCCCCTGCGCAATGACATCCAGCAAGGGAGAACATGGGGCGAGTGACAGTACCATTGAAATTGGTGGCTTTGTTTTGCAGCACTTTCTACATTATGATGGCAAGTTAGAGATTAATGAAGGCCACTGCTCATCTGACAAGGTCCTTGTTAGTTGAGAGGTGGCCTTCTTTAATCTCTAACTTGCCATCATAATATAGAAAATACTGCTACAAAATTCCCCCATTCATTTCAATAGAGCTTGTCCTTCCTTGCTGGACGTCATAACATGCCTAAACGCGGGGGCGTGGAAATGAATCGGGAAGTGGAAGGGACTGGCTGGCCACCTTGTCAGGGCCAAACTACGATCCCTCTCCATTTAGTAACAGCCGCACAAAAATGAACATGTATCCAGGGGGACTATCGCAAGTGTTGCATTTGGCATTCCTTTGACCCAAAACATCCTCTGTCATTATGGATGGTATGGACGCAAGAGGTGTGTACCTGTTTGCTGTGTTTAGAGTGCTTCGTTGGTTTGGGAGAGTTGACCGAGCTCTGCTGTCTTTTCCTGCAACCAGCTGCAGCTCTCCTCCATTTATCCAAGCAGATGCCTGCATTTTTCAGATTGGTGGATGCTTACTCCCACAAAGACATCTTTGAAAACAATAGGGGATCCAGCATTTGTGGCAGTCACTCCTTGGTTATGGAATTTCTCTTTCTTTGGAAAGCAAACTGTCCCAGACACCGAGTATTTTTAAAGCAAAGTTGAAATCTCACTGTTTTAGGATGCATTTGGAGACCAGATGTATGTTGTTACTTATAGTCTGTATTGTGCTGTTTTATGGATGTAATGTACTCTAAGTGGCATTACAAGGAGGACGTTAGAGCATATAAAAAAAATAAAATAAAGCAAATCATGTAAACATCAACATTGTCTGCGCAACTTGCACTGCGGCAAAGTTTGCCCTCCTCTTTCCACCAGATGAGAAATCATCCACTCAAAAAAAAAAAAACAAACTTACCAACAGATGGATCAACTTTTGCTCTGCATTTGGTGATATCATGCTCTGTAGAACCACACCGATAACAGATCCCAGTCCCCATTTCATGATCTTTTCTCACTTCTTTGCAATCTGCTACCCCATGGCCTGGCTTCCTACAGTGAAAATAACTGTGAAAAGAATACTGGTGTTAGCTAATTATTTGCAATAATTATGAAGTTATGCTGTACTATGTTTGCTGTGTATAAATAGTCTGCACATATTAGAACTTTAACAGATACCTTCGCCATTTAACAGGCCAACCTTCATCAACGTGACAGAGACATGATTGGATACTGTATGCCACATAGTGGGTGTGTCCTGGTTCATGAGATAGTCATTTGTTTTCTGTTGTAACTATTTTGCTGTTTGTATTCCCCCCACCCCTTTCTCAATCCTTACAAAATAACTGCTGACTTCCATGTCAAATTACGTAACCGAACAAGAAAGTGGGTCAAACGGGACCCGTTTGAGATACCTACCAACATTACTGCCCTTACCTTAAGAAACAGTTAACATCTTTATGGTACTTTGTTGTCCTGAATGCTCATTGCTTTAGCTAGTAATGAAAGGTATGCTGGGATTGTCTGACATATCCTGTTCTCAGCCTTCCTGAATGACCTACTGTACTTGACATGCGGCTCCTCACACATTTTCATGTATGTGGATGACAGGGTGACATCTGCATGAACATTCTCTGTACCCCCGCCCCCAAAAACTGAGTTAGCTGTGCAGCTGCAGCATAACCTTAACAGTGTTCAGCACTGGTCCAATGCAATTTAGCCTCTCTGAATGCCAAAAGGAATGTCTCCATGTCCTTGAGTACCACTCTGTGTCTAGCTGGTATGCACACTCTCCCAATTTTCACGACTCTAGACAGATCCCACTTGGAGGAGGTCTCATCTTTCAATACCTGGAAACTTGGCTTGACAGTTACCATAATTTCTTTGTCCATACTGATGCCATCCTTAGAAAACTCCTACCCAAGCTTGCTTGGTGAGAGCAGTAACATAAGAAGGACATACCCCTCTCCCTCACCAGCATGAGATCATTACAAGAATGGGCCACACAGAAGGAGCAGGACAGAGATGTTTATCAGTTAAAGCAGAAGGAGGCAGGGAAGGCAGTCAGAATAGCAAAGGCACAAACTGAGGAAATGACAGCCAACTCTGTTAAGAAGGGGGATAAAACCTTTTATAGGTACATTAGGGAGCGAATAAAGACCAAGGGATGGATACAGAGACTTAATAAAGGGGAGGGAATGTGGGCAGAGGGTGACAGTGAAAAGCAGAGATACTGAACAAATATTTCTGCTCAGTATTCAACGGAAGAGGAGGCAGGTACCTAAAGCAAACAAGAGAAACATTCTGAATGGGGGGCGATACCAGTCCATTCACAGAAGAAAGGGTTTTGAAAGAACTCTTGAAACTGAGGGTGGACAAAGCAATGGGGCCTGATGGGATTCACTCAAGAATTCTAAAAGAACTAAGGGTAGAACTAGTAACGCCACTGACTACTCTCTTTAAAAAATCATGGGAGGATGGGGTGGTACCTGAGGACTGGAGGAGGGCAAATGTGATTCCACTTCACAAAAGTGGGAGCAGGGCAGAGGCAGGAAACTACACACTAGTTAGTTTGACCTCAGTGGTAGGGAAAATGATGGAATCACTTTTGAAGGAAAGAACTGTTGAGTACTTAAAGGCCAGTGGGGCACAGGACCCAAGGCAGCATGGTTTCACAGCAGGAAGGTCATGTCAGATGAACCTAATAGATTTCTTTGACTGGGTGGCCAAAGCAGTAGACCAGGGAGGGGCTGTGGATATGGCCTACCTAGATTTTAGCTAGGCATCTGACACAGTCCCACACAAAAGATTAATAAACAAGTACCCATCCTTGGAGTGGGTCCCAAGGTGGTAGCCTGGATAGAAAACTAGCTGGACAACAGAACACAAAGGGCAACAGTAAACAGAGTCCACAGTGAAGAAAGGAGGGTAACTAGCGGGGTACCACAGGGTTCGGTACTGGGACCGGTCCTCTTTAATGTCTTTATAAGTGACATTGGAAGGAAAAGTATGTCTCTTTGCAGATGACACAAAGATCTGCAACATGATTGATATACAAGGTGGGGTGGAAAGAATGAAAAGGGACTTAGCAAGGTTGGAGGAATTTTCAAATATATAGCAGCTCAGATTCAATGCAAAGAAGTGCAAGGTAATGCACCTGGGAAACAAAAACCCAGGGGAAGAGTACACAATAGGGGGTGAGATACTAACAACAACAAAAATGGAAAGGGACCTGGGGGTAGTCATATCAGATGACCTAAAGGTGGGCAAGCAATGTGAGAGGGCAGCAAAGAGGGCTGGGGGGATACTGGCATGCATAGGGAGAGGCATCACCAGTAGAAAACAGGAAGTTATTATCCCTCTGTACAGATAGCTGGTGAGACCCCATCTGGAGTACTGCGTGCAGTTCTGGAGACCCAGTCTCCACAAAGACATAGACAGGATGGAAGCTGTCCAGAGGAGGGCAACTAAAATGGTGCAGGGTCTGCACCGGAAGACATATGAAGAGAGACTTAAGGAGCTTAATATGTATAGCCTCGAGGAAAGGAGGGAGAGGGGGGACATGATAGAAACTTTCAAGTACCTCAAGGGAATCAACAAAGTCCAAGAGGGTAGCATCTTTCAAAAAAAGAGGTGTGCAAGAACAAGGGGCACAATTTGAAGATGGGGGCGGCTCACAGGTAATTTAAGGAAGTATTTTTCACGAGAGGATTGTGGATGCATGGAACGGCCTTCCGGAGGAGGTTGTGGAGTCAAAAACAGTGGTGCAATTCAAGCATGCATGGGACAGTCATAAGGCAATTCTGGGGGTGGGGGTAGGAAGAAGTAGGCTGCTGGTTAACTAGGATCTGCAGCTTATCCATTAGGTAGGGAAATGGGCAGACTGGGTGGGCCAAGCGGTCCTTATCTGCCGTCAAATTCTATGTTTCTATGTTACATGGAGACCAGCCTGAATGGCCTGGGAGCAGTTCCATTCCAAGAGCATACCTGATGGAATGAAGCCAGTGGTATCTGCCAGTCACACAGGCTGTCCCCAGTAAAGAACTATCCTGTCTATAAATTAGAATTCCTGGTCTTAAAATGGGCCGTGACACTGACAGACCAATTCATGACTACTTGTGTACAGTCAGATTCACGGTAAAGACAAATACTGTAGAGTAGATCATCGTGGTCTGTTTATTTTAGCGATATTCGCTATTTCAAGCTTTAAGTGAATTTAAACAGACCACGATTATTACTATAATCAGTACTTTGTAGTATGTGCTTAGCTGCTTAAAAAGTATTTTTTCTAGCTCACTTAGTTGGGATGCTTTTTAATGTGACAGCTGAATGCGATCACCGTTCAAGTCTAACTGTGTCTTTGTCCGTGAGATAAGCAGTCTGTTAGTACATCACATACACCTTCCGCAGCTCATGATTAGATGTCATAATAATGGATACAGCAGAAATTGAAGGGTTCAGTGAGGATGTCAATCAATATACAGTTGATCTAGACCATGACAGCGTATCTAATTATCGGGTATTTCGCAGAACTATCCAGCCATATACAGTATGTAGGAACCTGCGCCCGAAATGCTTGACGTATGGCATCCGAAAATGTGTTAGTGATATCCAGAACGTGTCCATCATGAATGAATGGTGTGTGGTTTGAAAACCTTGTTTTTCATCTAAACTTATTGACCATCTTTTTTTTAATTTTTTTATTTTTTTTTTATGATCAACAAGCTCAATAACATTACCAATTAAAGTCAAGCTGTGCAGTGTTCATTTTTTTGAACTGCTTCTACTGATAGTCATTCCTGACAGTCGGTGGTGTGCTGTGTGGTATAAGTAGCCCGATTTTTTTTTTCCCATTGCTGTTATGATTCTGTGTGTTTCCAGAATGTGAAAGTGACTTGATGATAATCTATTTATTTTTTCATACATTTCCGGATTCTGAATGTTTATTTGATGGCATGCATAATGCCTTGCCCGCTATTCTGTTCTCAGTTTTGACCTTGGTCGACACAGTTCTGAGACCGTATTATACAGTACCGTTTATGTGCTAATTTTACAGGATGCGAATATGCGGTAGCAAACGTGGGCGTGAATTCTGGCGCCCACAAATACAATCAGTTCTACAGTAATCTGCTTACCTACATCAACACCACAGCTTAGCTAGATGCTGCTGGACATCGATGACTGCAGGAACCTTCCTTGTACAACTACAGCCTCAAATATCTATGGGATCTCAAACACACAGATGTGAAACAGCATTTCCCCACTGACTGTGCTTCCCAAAAGCAGACACCTGGGTTGGAATTCCAACTGCTATGCTACCACGAAAGCCCTGTGTGCCAAGTTTGTGCCTAAAGAGGAGGAGACACCTTCTAAGCCTGGGAGCTCCCCTAGGTGCCAGCCCGCCAGCATACTCAAACTCTTAAAGGGTCATACCTCACCTCATTGCCCTGACCAAAAGTCGATGCCGGGGCAGAGGAACCACTCGCTAGATTGCTTCTTGTCAGACTTGGGAATCTTAGGGATCTGCCAGGCCACTGAAAAGGTGCATCCTGGACTTTGCCATTCCTAAATAGCAAGTCCCCCGATAGCTGGGGAATATGGAAGGCTGAGGCATATTTGGATGTAGCTGTAAGGTGAAAGCCTGTTTCGGCTGAGTGGAAACCTCCGTGGACGGTCAGAGGAGTATCCCGGCTAAAACCTCTTTCTTCCTTTTTTTTTTTCTCTTTCCTTCCTTCCTTCACGCACGAAGAGGGCTGCCCTCACACCACTGTGAGGACTACTGCTCCATTTCGCATAAAGACGGGGCTTTATTTTGTGTTGTGTGGCCCCCATCTGGAGATACGGGGGCTGCCCCGAGAGGCATACTGGGTCCAGGCTACTTGTTCAGACCCATCTTGTCTGTTGACTATCAGTCTGAGTCAAGGAAGGGGCTGCCTCCTTTGACTTCACCATTGGCAGACACTGCCTTCTCACCAATTAGGCAAGGTGATCCGGCGAAAACGATTGAAGCGGGGACAAATCCATACTGGTGTTTTTTTGACCCTGGAAGGTTTGCCTGAAGCCATGCCCTAAATGGTCCTGTTCCCTTTTTAATCAACGCACCCCCTCCCCCTGGAGGTTTTCGAGCTATGCTGCTGAAGCTGCTGAATTGCTGCTAGCCCCTTAGGGGCAAAAAAGTAAGCTGCTCCCCACCTTTGTGTGCTGTAAATAGAAAATTAATGAATAAGATCCATCTTGCCCCTGATGCTATTTGGGGGCGCTGTCATGCTTAGAGGGAATTCCACTGGTCCCATGGGGGGCCCCAGCACTGCGCTCGAATCCTGCAGGGGAACCTTTACTGCTGAATACCCCAGCACTGTGCACCTCGTTGTGCAGGGATACCCGTTTGCTCTGTGGGAACCCTGCAGTGCTGCTGGGTGTCCCCAGCGTTCCAAATGAAGGGCATCTTCCAGCACTACAGTTAAAAGAAAGATCCGATCTGGGACAGCCACCCCCGTTGGCAAAGAGCAACCTGGCGCTCTCCCTCAGCGCTTGTCGTCACCGAGAGGCCTAGCGCTCTCCCATGCTCTCCTCAGTATACTGCTTGAAACCCCATCGACGAGTTGCCCATCAACGAGCAGCTGACATTTTCTCCAAGGCCGCTTGTTGAAGAATGCACTCGTACTTGTCCCCAGACGCACTGCATTGCTGGGATATGGAGCTCCTCTAGCCTTGAGGGCTGCTAACATGAAAACATCTCCCTAGCCTTGAGGGCTTACAGGTGCTCGTTGTGGGGGAGACCGAAAGAGTGGCCTGGCGCTCTCCTCCGCACACTGCCTGCATCTCTGTCAATGAGAGGATTAAATTTTCCACCAAGCCAGCATCGATAGAACAGCCCCTGTCCCCAGAAGCACTCCGGTGCTTAAATAAGGAATCCCCATCGCGCCGATGGCTTCCAGACGACCGCTGTAGGGAGCCCAAAATGGTGGGAAAGATGGGGATTCTCTCAGAGTAGGGCCAGTCTGTGCAGCTTGCAAGGCTGAGACTGGGTCCCACCAAGGGGCGATTCTCAATTGCTTCTAGCCATCCTATAGTGGCTCCACAAGTACACAAAATAATTTTTATCACTTACAGTCTCTTCAGCCCTGCCCCTGTGACAGAGCTCTGCTGCAGAGTACCTGCTCCACTGAAGGCAGGAAGTAAACTGAGGGAGACAGGAAGTGGAGGGCTGGATATCCCCAGCTGCAGAGGTCTGATTCCTGCCTGTCTGTCAGTATCAGGAGGTGGAGCTCAGGAGTAAGAAAGCCCGGAGACCAGCTTAGGAGAGAGAAAGAGTCAAACGACAAGACTCTGGGATGAAAGGAATAACTGAAGCATTGGAGAAGGGACTGGGCTCCAAGCAGGTATTCCTTGATCACCTGGTCATTCAAATCCTGCTCAGGGAGTGGAGCAAGCTCTCACAGAAAGAAGGTCTCCTTACTCAGATGCATCAGGACCCAAAGACCCAAAGTTCATGCCAACAACTAGTCCTGTCATGGAAATACAGGAAAGCAGCACTAACCTCACCACATGATGATATGGGATATCTTGAGTACAATCGCACCCGGACCTGGTGCAAGACTGATTTTTCAGGCCCCGCATGGATGCCGAGATAGAAAAACACATTAAGAACTGTGCCTGTTGCATTTAGAGAAAAACACTGCCTATGAAGACAGCTCCTCTCGTCAACATCAAAACCAGCGTGCCTTCAGAACTTGTCTGCATAGACTTCTTATCCCTGGAGGCCAGCAGCAAAGGGTTCAGCAACATTCTGGTCATCACGGATGACAACTCATGGTATGTGCAGGCTTACCTGATACAAGATCAGAAGGCTAACGTAGCAGCACAAAAACCTGAGGTGTTAGTCCACCACTATGGCATTCCTCAGCACGTACATTCTGATCAAGGAACCAACTTTCAAAGCTGCCTAGTCAGCGAGTTTCTTGCCTGTATGGTATCCAACAGTCACACACCACTCCTTACCACCCTCAAGGAGACCCACAACCAGAGAGTTTCAACTGAATATTGCTCAATATGTCAAATGTAACAATGTTTAATTTCTTGTATGTTTTAAATGTTAAACTGTATGTCTAATTCTTCATCCAATAGTACCCCCCAGGTCGCACTGGGAGAAGAGCAACTTGTTGTTCAGTGTGCCTTCCTGGTGAAACATTTCAATAAATAAACAAATAAAATAAATAAAAGAAGGCACCATACACCCAAACAAGAACAGTTAGTGGAATCAACAAGTTCCAAAGCTAGTTCATGCCTATAACTGTACTTGCAACAGTGCCACGGATGCCTCTCCCTACCTGTTAATTTTTAGAGGTGAAGCACGCTTGCTAGTCGACTTAGCATTTGTAGTATCCCATGATGGGACCTACACAGAGTTATCTTGAATATACAGAACGTCTCAGGTTACAGTTGCAGGATGCCTACTGCATAGAAAGTAAGTGCTATAAACATGCCCCAACTTGGGCAGCAGTAGCACTACTGCCCTTGACACTGGCAACCCCGGTTTGGAAACAAGTCTGGGTCATCAGAGGCCAGCTGGGGAAGAGGAAGTTAGAGTGACCCACACGATGCTCTCCTCCTCCTGGGGGGGGGGGTTGTCATACCACCCCGTTCCCACTGCCAGTGGATGCACGGGTGACTTGAGGACTAGCAGTGCGTGGGGAGGGAAGGACATCATTAGGCATCTGGCTGAGATATGCGTCAGCACGTCTACAGCCTGGACTTCTGTCCATGTGTCGGTATCCTTGGGGGGGGATAACACAAGTTTAAAAAAGCCTCCCACTGCTGTGCAGCATAATCCACAATTGGGGGGAGGGGAGAGCATGGATGGTCAGAAGAACCGCAACCGAGCGCAGATGGCAGTGGGTGATGAAGTAAAAAAAAAAAAAAAAAAATGTCAAATGCTGTAAACAAACTCTGGTATGATCAAAAGGTGTGGCATCAAGTTCTACAAATGGGAGACAAAAGAAGTTCTCATAAGAAACCTTGGACTGAGAGGAAAGAATAAAACTGCTGTCGTTCTTCAGTTCAGATCCTTATGTGGTCAAGTCGAAATTGCCAAATCTCCCCATGTACAGAATCCACCAAGAACGAAGCAGGAGCATAATAAAAGAGACTACACTGTAACATGCTTCTGCCTGTTGGCCAGCCTGAACTCATCTCTGAAACTGTACCCAAACCACTGCTGGGATCTCCCAGAACTCAAAGCTATAGCCATCGCCAAAACAATTCCAAAAATTCACCCCTTGAGCCTGTACTGGAAAATGTTACTGATCCACCAACCTGCACCACAGGAAAATGCTGACTGTGAGGAGGAGGATGGAATTTACTGTTTCCAGCCATCTGTTATACCAGATGCCTCAATGCCAACTCTAAAATGGCCCAAACTGGGATGCACAGAGTAGCAACCTATAATCCAAATGAATCCAGAAGCAGTTCCTTTTGTGCCTGCCACACTACCAGCCAAGGAACAGGAAATACCTTTTGTGGACGTGGATGCGGAAGTTCTGCTGGAGGAATCTGCACCAGAACCTCACTGGACACAGTGCTTGAAGATGGAGATGCGCACTCCCTTCCAGAGGAAGAAGTGGCAATGCCTAGCAGGGCTGAGCACGAATGAAAGCCACTCCTGTAGTTAACATACGACCTCACAGGTGCCTCCTCCAAAATCGATATTCAAGTCATATACAAGTTTTTAGTGCCTAATGTCCATTCTCTCACACTACCACACTAACTGCATACCAGGGTTGGGAACTGTAAAGAGGAACTGTCAAACAGTGTTGGAAGTGCTGCATAATGGCTAGAGAGGATACACTTGTCTAGCTAGCGCTGTATGTTTTGTAAATACAGTAAGTTTACAAATGCCCGAACAGATAGGAATCAGGTGCTAACAACAAATGTTTGGTTTGTACAGTACATTGTGCTGCAACTGCCTATGAACACTTGGACTATATTGACAGTAAGGCAGTGTCTACTCTTGATAAGGACATTAAAAGTCTGGCGGGGAAGTGTGTAAGGCCCCCAACCCCCATTTCTGGAGGCTTATCTGGTGTCTTTCCGGTCCTGTTAGTTGTTCCCTCCTGGCCAGCTCTTGTTTTCATCCTCTGGTTCTCACTACGCTACAAAGCAGAGACAGGTAGGACAGCACAGTATCTGTCAGTGTCTCTGGCAGGAGTTGTGCCTGGACCCCCGCAGAGCACAGTGCCTATGGCCACCTTATTGTCGCATGTCCCTGGCCCCAGGAATAGAAAGCAGGGTCAGGACTCACTAGGACTTGCCACCAGCAGTGTCATCGGGCATCTTGGCAATGCCCATGGAGGACCAAAGTGGCTTAAGAGAAATGGAACAGAGGCGGAGCATGCCCACATCAGAGCAGGAACTCCGGTTCTGAAAGTAGGCTGCATCCACCCACCTGATACTTATGATCCGCCACCAGGAGCAGACATGGAGCCAGAACACTGAAACAACCATGCCAGTGCAGTTCTGAAAGGAAAGGTACTGCTCGACCCACAGAACTGGCACAGAAAAGCACCATGTTCATGGACCGCATCAGCGGGGATCTACAGATGCGTAGGAGTCCCAGAAACAGAGTAGATGAGCAGTAGTCCCAGAAACTGAGTCTCAGCTCGTTCAGTGAATCGGGGAGACCAGTCTTAGCCCCAGGACTGGCACTGGGGTTAGGACTGGCCATCTGCAGCCTACTGAGGCTAAAGAGTGAAGCAGCAGAAGCTGCAGGAATAAAATAGATCCTTTTAATTGTAAACAAACAGGACTGCACCCAGTGAACTAATGGGGCACCATATGTCATGAAAAAAGACAAAGTGTGCTGGGATGGGTTGGGCAACTTTGGCCAATCACCAGAAGCCAGCAAAGGGAATCAGCCAAGGAAACGTTCAGTTTCATCTCCCTGTAACCCCTAGGTGGCGCTATCCCAAGGGCTACTACCCCTGCCTGCTTGGCTAATAACAGATTAAGGGGCCTGAGTTCTGAAACGGGTGCCTCCACCTGGAGGTCAGGGTTGGTAGTGGTCAAGCTAACCCCAGCTTCCATCTACATAGGGTATCTGCCCAAGAAGCCAGACCCCTCCTTATTAAAGCATTAAACAGTAATAGTCCCGGCAGTGACTCCTTGGACCTCTGTATTCTCCGGCTGGTGCTGGATGAAGTCCTTGCCCCACTCACCAGCCTACTCAACCGATCCCTCTGCCTGGGGCAATTCCCCACTGTATGGAAAATGGCCATAGTCACACCGATTCATAAAGGGGGTGACAGGTCCTCCGCCGGGAATTACCGACCAATCTCCATCTCCTCCCCCCCCCCCCAAAAGCCCTAGAAAAAATGGTGGCAATTCAAATCACTGAATATCTGTCCAAGCATAACATCTTATGCCCAGAGCAGCATGGCTTCCGTGCTGGTCACAGTACCGGCACTGCACGAGTTGAGTTCTCCAATTTCCTACACTCCTCCCTGGACGTCAGCTCCCTAGTTGCTGCAGTGTTCGTTGACCTCTCAAAGGCTTTTGACACTGTCTCCCACCCTCTACTGCTAGACGCTCTCTGCCACCCCTCTCGCCTGGTGCACAAGCTATCTGCTCGCTCCCAATGTGTAAAAATCAATGGGACGCTCTCCAAAACTCTTCCCATCCGCTCAGGGGTACCACAGGGCTCCATCCTGGGCCCCCTACTCTTCTCACTCTATCTAAACACCCTGCCCAGTGCATGCTCTGGCAAAATTCTTCTGTATGCAGACGATACTGTCAGTTTTGCCACCCACCGCAATCCCACCTCCCCTCCAGAACACCCTGCAACAATCCTACAATGATGCCAAAGCCTGGTTTAAAGAGCACAGACTTGTCATTAACCTCAAAAAAACCAAAACAATGCTTTTTGCACACCCCCAAAACAAAGCCAGCAACTTCCCACTCCAGATCCTCCCCAGTACCAAACAACCGCTTGAACAATTCTGCTCCTACAAATATCTTGGGGGTTTCTTTCGACTCAGCCCTCACCTACCACACCCACATTGATGCGCTTGCATCCGCCGCTAACACAAGGCTTGGCATCCTCTACCACTATAAAAACTGCCCCCCCCTGATGCTCTCCGACTTGCAGTCACA